>JAQQAE010011680.1:0-13504 GCA_029823295.1 Pseudamia nigra | reverse complement strand
GGGAGACGAGGAAAGACCGGTGTGTTTACTGTGTCTAAAAATGTTGGCAGCGGAAAAGCATGAAGCCAAATAAATGATGGTGTCACTTGAAGACATTACACCCCAGTCACGCTGATGAGACGTTGGAGTTTGTACAGCGAAAACATGCCGAATATTGTCAACAATCATCCGGCTTTGTGATGCTACTTCAGTAAACCAGAGAGACTCTGAACCTTTGTGAGACTGGCTTCTTTGCTGTTGCTGCACTGACGACCACGTACAGGTCACAGGTCAGCACTGAGCAGGAGCTGAGAGCCGCAGTATCATGCTTTGAAAAGCTGTGAATTGCAAAACATGGTCATTGTAGCCATTAATCCTGACTTCTCATTTTGATATTAAAAAGAGAAAAAAATCAGCACACATTGTTTTATTCATTTTTGTTTTGTAGGTTAAAATGTTTTAACTGTGCTCCTGATTTAATGTTGCTGAACTGAATTTGTTATTATTCATTGATTTTATTTAATTTTGTTTTTCAGTATCAAATGGTGTAATAAGTCTGTCAAAAAATGTTCACAGTTTGAATAAGGATTTTTTTTATTTCAGGCAAATTGCTGTGCTTTAAATCTTTTCTGTTACAGATTAAAAAACAATGTTAATAAAGTTATTCTTTGTTGTCAGTTGAACTTTCTTTCTTTTTTGTTTTCTTTAATTTAATAAGAATATAATGTTATGCAGAGGTTACTAATAATTTTATAGACAAACAATACTATTTGTAGTCATGGGGGTGTTTTCTTCTTCCTAGGGGGGGCGTAACAGAAAATAATTGAAAAGCGCTGCTCTAAAGGATTAGTCAGTTATAGAAAATAGATAAATGGAAGCAACACTGGTAAACACACTGGCACAGAGTGCACATGGAGATCTATGGTTCCATTATGCTTGAAAAAGCCTCTGCATAAAGATATATTCTAAGAAGGTCATGCGGTGTCAGTATTACTTGACTGCAGGTTAATTCTCTTCAACCTTTCCATTAAAAGGAAGCTGTCCTGTTAGTCTCAGATGTGATTTCCTTCTTGTGCAGAGGAATCCCTTTAAATGCTTTGCAGGTGATTTATTTTGTATTGCTGCATTTTGTTTTTTGTTGGTGAGAGGTAATTGTGGATGTTATGGATGGGCTGCTAGAGTCTAGATGTAAGGATTTCTATGTGCTCTTTTTTGGGCAAAATTACTTGTAGGCATGCCGATGCTCAGTTTAGGATTCAGTACATAGAGCTGGATGTAAAAAATGTAGAACAAATCTGTCTTAAGCCCAGACAAACAGCCTGATATCATTTGCATGTCAGCACATAATGTCAAGAGTAGAAATCAGTGTTCACTGCCAGCTAAAAGTTTGGACACACCTTCTCCTTCAGTGGCTTTCTTTATCTTTTATTATTTTCAAAGAGTTACAGATGCTTGCAAAAGTATTCATACCCCTTGAACTTTTCCACATTTTGTCATGTTATGACCACAAACATAAATATATTTTATTGGAATTTTATGTGAAAGACCAACACAAAGTGGCATACAATTGTAGAGTAGAAAGAAAATTATACATGATTTTAAGTTTTTTTAACAAATGAAAAACTGAAATCTGTGGTGTGCATCCAATTGCCTTCAGAAGTTGCCTGATTGCTGAATGATTGAATGTTGACCTATTGACTAAATAGACTCCACCTGTGTGTAATTTAATGGCAGTACAAATACAGCTGTTCTGTGATGGCATCATGGTTTGTTAAGAGAATATTGGGGAGCCAATAGCATCATGAAGTCCAACGAACACACCAGACGGGTCAGGGATAAACTTGTGGAGAAATTTAAAGCAGGGTTAGGCTATAAAAAGATTTCCAAAGCTTTGAACATCTCATGGAGCACTGTTCAGTCCTTCATCCAGAGATGGAAAGAGTATGGCACAACTGAAAACCGACTGTACCAAGACATGATTGTCCACCTAAACTTACAGGCCAAACAAGCACTGATCAGAGATGCAGCCAAGAGGCCCATGATGACTTTGGATGAATTGCAGAGATCCACAGCTCAGGTGGGGGAATCTGCCCACAGGACACCAATTAGTCACTGCACAAATCTGGCCTTTATGGAAAAGTGACAAGAAGAAAGCCATTGTTAAAAGAAAACCACAAGAAGTCCCGTTTGCATTTTGCCAGAAGCCATGTGAGGGACACAGCAAACATGTGGAAGAAGGTGCTCTGGTCAGATGAGGTCAAAATTGAACTTTTTGGCCTAAATGCAAAATGCTATGTGTGGTGGAAAACCAACACTACACATCACTGAACACACCATCTCCACTGTCAAACATGGTGGTGGCAGCATCATGCTCTGGGGGTGCGTCTCTTCAGCAGGGGCAGGGAAGATGGTCAGAGTTGATGGGAAGATGGATGGAGCCAAATACAGGGCAATGTTGGAAGAAAACCTGTTGGAGTCTGCAAAAGACTTGAGACTGGGGCGGAGATTCACCTTTCAGCAGGACAACGACCTTAAATCTAAAGCCAGGGCTACAATGGAATGGTTGAAAGTGAGACATATTCATGTGTTAGAATGGCTCAGTCAAAGTCCAGACCTACTAAGTTCAATCGAGAATCTGTGGTGAGATCTGAAAACTGCCGTTCATAAACGCTCTCCATCTAATTTTCAGTTTTTTATTTGTAAAAAAAAATTTAAATCATG
Organism: Pseudamia nigra; assembly: GCA_029823295.1. Classification (NCBI taxonomy): domain Eukaryota; kingdom Metazoa; phylum Chordata; class Actinopteri; order Kurtiformes; family Apogonidae; genus Pseudamia; species Pseudamia nigra. Next base: position 10,804 of record JAQQAE010011680.1, on the reverse strand, counting down.
TATAATTTTCTTTGTACTTCACAATTGTATGCCACTTTGTGTTGGTCTTTCACATAAAATTCCAACAAAATATATTCACGTCTGTGGTCATAATGTGACAAAAGGTGGAAAAGTTCAAGGGATATGTATACTTTTGTAAGCCACTGTAAACAATGCAGAAGAAGTTTTAGATTCACCTAGAATGTTCCCAAGTGGAGTCACCAAAGTCATCAAATGGTATGGTGAAGCTGACTCTCATGATGACCGTCCTAGGACAGGAAGACTTAGAGCTACCTTTGCTGCAGAGGATCAGTTACATTACAATTACCAGCCTCCGATGACCCCAATTTACAGCACCTCAGATAGCATTTGATGGTTTTGTGACTGTAATTGTGGCCAAATTTGAAATTCTTGAGATTTTTCAGATTGACTGACATTTATTTCTTAAAGTCATTTTATATTTAATTAACCACATGTTTCTTGCCATAACATGGATTGGTACAGTAATTCTAGTAGCACTTCTGGGGCTCCTGCCTCTGTGCCCATCCTTCCTCTGTACAACACAAAGATACTTTTGACTGGTACTGTAAATCCTTAGATGTTAGAACTGGCATTAAAAGTGTTTACATTGTCAAATCCTTAAAACCCATAGGAGGCGGATGTTTGTTTGGTTATGGTCAAACAAAAAAGTTTCTGGACTAACACACTGGAGACATGGGTTGAAGCCTGTGTCATTGTGTATTTGTGTGTTATCTGTCTTTGTCTTTTGTACTGTTGTCCTTCCTCCTACCATTTTCCAAAGTCTAACCATGGCACACTTTTATTTTTTATCAAGTAGTTTTGATTCTAAAACCTTAGCCAAATTATAGCAACGGCCTAGTTTAGATGTGTATTGAAAAAGAATGTTAACACTGCAGATCAGAAATTATTTTACAGGGTACCATACATAATTGACAAGCCGCTGATATGAATGTGTATGACCAAAGATACAGTATAAGATGAGCTGGAAAACTTGCAATATGGCGAGCAACTGCACCCTGACAACCGGCCATCCCACGCTGATGCAACTAGACAATACATTTCCATAACAAAGACCCTCAATACTTATGTTGAAACTGCTGTTTTTTCAGGCTTTGTTTGTAGCTGTATATAATTTGTAGGGCACTGTATATGTGGTATAGAAACCATAGAATCTGACAAAAGGAAAAAAAAAAAAAAACAACCGTTGGCGTCTGCTGTTTAGTGTTTGAAGATGCTGTCACCTCTATTAACCTCAGAAACACAAACTCTGGGAAGATAGAACTTTATCTGATGATAACATGGACTCTTTCAAACAGGTGAACTATTTTGCATTAGTTTTGAGAAAAGTATAACACTACACCACAAAATCAGCCACTGGTAATTTTGATAAATTGAGTTAATGCCATCAGCCAGTCTGATTGATGCCCAGACGGTCCGATTTGTATTTACCTGCAATGATCTAAAACACTTTTATCTTGTTGGGAATGTTTTGTCTGCGCTGAGGGTTCATAGACTTTGCAACAGCATCTGATGACTTCAGCTATTCAGGTAGAGAGTCAATATATCCACTTATGCCTTGTGCTGATGTTTGTCCTCTTTTGTGCACTTTGCTATTTATGTTTGTTATACGTTTCTCCATTTCGGTTGCATATAACTAACCTCAGAGGTTGTTGGTATGACATACTGACTGTTATTCAGCCTTTAATTTGTTTTGCTGCCTGTGTAATTGGTGACACCTTGGCCACAGTGAATGTAATTATGTAATGCAGGTCAGTGCACCCTGAGATCGTGCTGGAGGAAGGAAAAGGCGAAAATAACTCAGTGGAAAGTTGTAAAGGAACGCCGGCCTGTGTTTCTTCATCTGAATTATCTGTGAGCCTGAGTGTGTGTTTATAGTGGCTATAATTAAATGAAGGATCACCTGAGCCCTCCCAAGCCGCCTCATTATGGTAAACAATTTAATACAACCTTCTTGAACTAATTGTTTTATTTGCAACAGCCTTATCACTCTTGTACATTGCAACAAAATCTTCAATTAGAAAGCAATTTAGTGTAGCTTATGCTGTACAAGTATGAGCAGTACATGGAGCACTGTATGTATACTCCAACTCCAATTCATTTGGGACATTGTGTAAAACTTAAATATAAACAGAATAAAATGATTTGCAAATCTTTTTCAAAATATTTAATGTTCAAATTGATAGACTTTATTGTTTTTTTTATTGTTTGTTTGTTTATTTGTTTTACAAGTATTCACTCGTTTTGAATTTGATGATTGCAACATATTCCAGAAGAGCTGGGACAGGTACATGTCTACCAGTTGGTTCCATCACTTTTCTTTTTAACAACACTTAGTAAGTTTTAAATGTGAGGACACTAATTGAAGAAGCTTTGTAGGTGGAATTCTATCAAATTTTTGCATGACTTGACTTGACTTCGGTTGCTCAACAGTCCAGGGTCTCCATTGTCATATTTTGCGCCACAAATTTTTAATGTGTGACAGGTGTGGACTGCAGGCAGACCTGTCTAGTACCGAGTAACTTCTTTACTACAAAGCCACACAGTTGGAACCGAGTGCAGAATGAGGCTTGCCATTGTCTTGCTGAAATACTCTCTATCCTTGCTTGTGAATGACGGAGTGTTTCAGAGATGATTCTTTTATACCCAGTCATGACACTCACCTGTTTCCAATGAACCTGTTCACCTGTAGAATGTTCCAAACAGAACTTTTTTGATAACTCCTAAACTTTCCGAGTCATTCGCTGCCCCGTCTGCATCTTATCTGGAATTTATTGCAGACATCAAATTTAATCCTTGACTTTAATGACATCACGACACACGTTGCACTTTTAAGTTTGCTGTTTACATTGTTACTCATGTAGTCACAGCGTCATGAATGAGTAGGACGTGTGTCTGTGGCTGCATCACAGCGTTACAAAAAATGTCCTTTTCACACTAACGTTTCAAAATATAATGGATGATATGGATGTTCGTTTCCTTCATAAAATCATGGAAATCCTTCAGTGTTAGATCAGAAACCAGCCTGTCAGTTTCTTCCATGGTTTCTTCTCCATCATGATACAGACAACTTTAGTGTTATGTCCCACCCCTTGTCAATTTTGATTGGTAGGCAAGTGAGCAGTGACAACTGAGCATCGAAATGGCTCAGTCGCAAAAAAATGCCATGTGCTGAGATAGTGATTTGGATCACCACTAAAATCTAATTAGTTGTTCCTTATTCCATTTTTGACATTTCCTGAAAATTTCATCAAAATCTGACCAGGACTTTTTGAGTTATGTTGCTAAAAGGCAGACAGACAAACCTACACTGTCAAAAACAAAATGAGTGAATGAGTGAGTTTATTAGTTTGAACATTAAATGCTGTGTCTTTGTAGTGTATTCGGTTAAATGTAGGTTGAAAAGGATTTGTAAATCATTGTATTCTGTTTTTATTTACATTTTACGCAATGTTCCAACTTCATTGGAATTGCAGTTTGTAAATAGGTTTATTAGCTTTACAAAATACTCACACACATTCCATTTACTTTTAATCTTCATAATGTTATGTTGTGTGATTGTGATATTTTGTTTCTCTTTAATTGGTGAATACTCAGTAATATTACTTGTAACAAAAAAAAGAAGGATGGACTGTATAAAAAATGATAGGCACCTTGGTTTTGTTGTTTTTATCAGATTAAAACCATAATATATATAAGCCATAAACATGCATTTCTCCACACTGAAGTGTCAGTATTAAGTGTTACCTCCTCTTGCACTTAAAAGTCTCTATGTTCTGAGTGTCACGCTGTTACAAAGTGGACAGCACATTCCTATCTTACCTCGGAAAAAATGCCCATGTGCCCATGTTGCTACAATTGAAACATGCGTTGCACTCCTGAGGGCATGTTAGTATTAAAAGTAGACAGGCACCTGGTGTGTTGCTACGCATCTTCCACACAAATACACATCTGCACCAGTGACGGACAAAAACCTGGTCTTAAGACGTAAAATTAAACAAATATTTATTACTAAAATTACTATTACGACTCATAATAATAATAATAACAAATACATAAAGAAAAAAATAAAGAAAAATAAACAAATAATGTTTCAGTATGTTTGTGTTTGATCATTTGACCATGGACCCAGTACTAACTCACAATGCCATAGACTATGAAATGAAAGTATGTAATGTTTTCTAGTAGAATAATCTTCACCAGGTCATCTAAACCTCATTTTGATTTCTGACAAATACAGTCTAAAAAAATACATAAAGGAGTCTTTGTTTCCCCATTTTCACTGTCAGAAAAGCAGTGAATGTTTAATGACACATTGCCATTTCTTTTGTAGCTCATCAGCAGGACACCATCTTCCATGTTCTTTTCTCTCTGTGTGACAAAGGATGCATGTATTTTTTTGATTAAAAAACTTTCTGCCTCCTGCAGTTTTTGCCATCTGATAAGCGACAACTTAATAGAGGGCTATATCCCATACCCTACCCCACTGAGGGGATACTGTGCCATTGTGAGAACAATTCAAATTAGACAATTTAATTTGAAAGCAATGCCCAACACAAATTAACTGAGCTATGCTGGCCGCCAGAGTTTATAAATTAAAATGCCTGACAACCAGTCTATTAATATATAATAGAATATTCAAACAATATAGAGCAAAGAGCAAAAGATGTCCCCAGTATTTGGTAAAAATAGCTGCAAATGGTTTTCTTTTCACAGCAGATCAGAGTTCTGCAGTTCCTTTCTTTATGCTTTCATAGAAATCTCCCTGAAATGACTGCACAGACTGCATTTGCTGTCAGATGTACTGTCAAAAAAATAATGTTTGAATTCCTGCAGCAGACAGCCTTTTGCCCTCCACTTCTCTGCATTCTCTAACTGATACAAGCCAGTGAACACATGAAGGCCAACCATGTATCTTATTATGTTTCACACACTGTACCATTTAGGTTTGTAGAATAAGATGGTTTTATCCTGTCATGAGTTGCTGAAGTGTTTGTGCTGTGCACCTAACAGTGACCGACATCAGCTGAACATTCACGTGAAGCACAAGTGCACTCCATGAGGGTTTTTTTTTTTCTTTTTTACCCACAAATAATGAGACATCCTTGAAAGGTCACTATGTAACTTACCTTAACAGTTTACAATATGCATTAAGTTCACTCTGATATCACCTCACAAATACAGATAGCAAAGTCCAAGGAGCCATCTGTCCACAATGTGTGGCACATAAAATCATATTCTTTCACTGTGGGTGCTCTTTGAGATCCACAGTGTGTTGGCGGGATGAAAAACTGGCACAAAGATGTGACAATCATTCTGTGGATTGATGTCTCATCTCTAGTTTTTACAGTTCTGCCAGTGAACGGTGTAATGGGTAGGATTTACAGACAGATCGACTTTCTGAAAAGGAATGTTATATGTGTAATTATATTTTCTTTAGTGCATAATCATGTCAGAATAGAAATCACTGCATTTTTGTAACCTTTGAATAAGACACTTCTATCGCCCTCTATGATCCACCCACAGGTGGTCAGGGATTTCTGTGGTCCCTCTAGGCTCTTCTAAACTACTTGGATGGATAGGGTGATTTCTGTGAAGTGTCAGTTCACCTCTAAATGCATACAGCACCTTTAAGGGCAATAATTCCCAACCCGACCGGACACTGAACATGATACATTTTATGTCAGCAGTGTATTTGCCGTGGGGTTTTTTTTTTAAGTCACTGCAGTGTGGTAAAAGATTGGACCACACAATGTAAATCACAACATTTCAGCTTTTGACTCATCTAATCATGTGTCATTGTCATTATATGATCCTGTGACATAATGATGTTGCACCCATTGCAAAAAGCAGACCGAAAATCATTGTATTTACATGCAAAATACAGAATAAAGAAAATACACATCCACACACACCAGCATGCAGTCCTTTAGTCACAGATCATCTTACACACATGCTGTGCATTCAAACTCGCCACGTGCACAGTGGACCTATCAGATGAAGCCTCATCTCTCTGCCCCTTACGCTCAAAATGATTAACGTCAAATTGATGGTAGCTATGTGGTTAGTTTATTTATTACTACAGTACATGTTATATTGTCTCAAGTCTCCAGCAGGAGCCATGTGGTTTGCATTTATGACATCTCTTAGACATATAATATCGGTGAAACATTCACCAACCCATAGGTACGTGTGAACAAGTTTTGATCTGGTTATTCAAATTACTTTAGGCCATTTGCACAATCCAGTAATATTCTCAGTTGTGAAATGGATTTGTTTGCACTCGTTACCACTTATAAGAACAAGTAGTTAGAGAGGTTTTAAAACATACATAATATTAGCCTCCATTCTTCTACTGTACGGATTTTTCACCAACTCATCAAGTACCCAGTTATTCCTGCTCATATTGTGATTGTGAAAAATATTGCATATTGTATGATATGTGGAAATACACTTTATAATAAGGTAAGGTTAGGTTTAGGTAGTGGTGTTGGTATTGGTTGAACATTAAGGGTAGAAGGAGACATGGATAATCTAAGAAACTTGGTACATGACTGTGCACTTTCTGGTTGCTGTTAATGCAGCAGTTTGTGCCTTTTGTGCATTTTTTTATGAATAAATTGAAAATAAAAATCTGATGTACAAAAACACAATCTACATACTGTACTGAACAGAAATGGACAAACAATGAACAAATGTACCAAGAAAATGAACTAAAATGAAAAATATATGAAGCAAAATTGGACAAAAAGGAATAAAATAATCCTCAAAATAAAAAATGAACAAAAAAATCAACAAAATAATCAAGACAATGAAAAGTTATCAACAGAATAATCCAGAAAGTGAACAAAAATGACCAAAACTGTCACTATTTAACTAAAACTTACAGATTCATGTAAATTTAGATACTATTAAAAAATGAAAAACAATACATTTCAAGTGGAGGAGACAAGTTCACAAATTACATACAACATAGATTTTTGTTATTTTTAAGGTTAGGATGAGTCTCCATCAAATAAATGTAAGTCAGTGTAAAAGCCTTTCAATCTCGTAAAAACCTCTTGTGGGAATGTGTGTGTGTTTGCTAGATCCGTCCTTCTGCACAGACAGAAATAGCTAAACTTTGGCTGTAGTGTTCCCTATTTTTTATTTTTTTTTTGTATTTGCTTAGCTCTCACTAAATGATACATAATGTACAATTACCCTGAAGTAGACAAAACAGGGAAATACAATTCTCCGTCCCCTCCTGCAGGGTGATATATTATGATTACACTGCCTAAATGAATGGGCTCATTAGAAGCAGGCAGAAACATGCGTCGGAACACATTTCCTCTTGTTGGGCCACTGAACCATGGCCACAACACTTTGTTTTATTAAAAGGTAAGCCAGCATAAGACACCACCAAATAGCTGCAGTTTAAAACTCTTCACCGTACTCTTTACAAAGCCATCTGTGCCATGAGACTCGGACCTGAGCAACAGTCAGACTCCACTTTGCGCCAGAGACAATTTTGTGCGTGTGCTTTTCAGACAACAGCGATCCATTTTCCAATAACAGCTTAGGTAAAGTGCATGTTTTCAGCCTCAACATTTGCTTGTCGGGACAGTCAGTCACTGATTTAAGGCTTATAAATAAACACTTGTACTGTACAACGGTGTTTGCAGTAAACTCTAACTGATAATGTCGGACGCTGACAGGTTTACACCTTCCACGGACCTAAAATAAAGAAGAGGGACGTTGCTCCTGCTACTCCTCCCAATACTGTCAGGATTATTTATGAATGTAAATACTGCTTCCTCTGCCTAGTAATTACTTTAGGAGTGCTCTTCAATTAAAGTAGCTAATTAGTGTTTAGCGTGTTTATGTTTTTCCCTACCCTCTCCATTTTTATGTATTTGTGTCTCTCTAGTGGAGGCCTCGCTTTCACTGTCATCTGAAACATTTTGCTGCAGAAAATCCTGCCCATGTAATTCCTCACTTGAGTTTGAATTAATGATTGTGGCATAATTTAATATTTTAATGAGTTGTCTTTGAAGTGTGGGAGTCATTAAGTTTATCTACTTGTGCTCTCCTTGACTTACAGGAAGCCACCAGGGGACAATCAGCAGCTCTACACTTAAGTTTTATTTAAAAACATGAACACAATGTTTGACCCTTCATAAGGGCTTCGTCTGTTCTTGCACTCACCTACTGCTCTAGTAATTGTACTGCATCTTCTAATTCCGCAGGACAAACAGTGTGTCACAGTAACCTTGCTCTGTTATTTACTGTGATGGAAACTGTCCTCATCGTCTTTTTAGAGGAGAAACAGACGCGTTCTTCTGGGATTTAAAGAGAACACGGTGGAAAAATCAAACTGTGTCAAGGCTTTTAAAATTGTTGTATTTACTTAAAACAAACATAATGCTGTAAAAGCCATGGTTTGTTTAAAGCAATTGGAAAAATATATATATTGGCGCTATTTCAAATTAGCAAAATATGGATCATTTTTGGAGCATGTCAATGGATCCTAAAACAGTATAAAAAAGTACAGTATATACTGTATGCGGACTCCTCCTTTCCACTAGCATTAGTTAATTTCTTTTTTTCTTTCATTCTTGGGACAGTCCTCATAAAACACAGTTTCATCATAGTGTTTGATGGTTTTGGTGACAGGCTCAGAGTTCTTGAGACTTCATTTCTTAAAGTAGTGATGGACTGTCTATTATCTTTACTTAAAGGTGTAGTCGATGATGTCGGCAGACTAGTCAGTAGGCCATAGTTTGTCATGGACATTATTAGTCAGTGACCAGCCAGTCAACGCAGCTTACAACGTCACAGGTACACAAGCTCACACACTCACTTGTGAAGTTGAAAACAGTTGGAGCAGTAGCTACTATGGTGCCAGCCACTGTAGCTTATCTAACCATGGGATGACTGAGGAAAGATCACTTGCATTTCAGATTCCTTTAACATCTGGTACAGGTAAGTAAAGAACAGACGTACTAGCTTGACAAGTGTGAGGTTGTAGGCCATGTTGACTGGCATGTCGCCTGTTAAATCATTTATATCAGGCCACCACGAATGGTCGGCTACTAGTCAGTTTGCCAACATTGTCAAGTGGAGTTGTAATTGTTTCTTGCCATAATATGGATTTGTACAGTAATTGTAGTAGCACTAATAGGGCTACTGACTGTACCCACCCTTCCTCTGCATCAGACAACTGATGGTCTAAAGCACATCAGGAAGACAAGAAAAGTCGCAAATACCTTGACACAAAGCACACCTGTGATTTGAAAACTGTTCCAGGTGACTACCTCGTGAACGTGATGAGACAATGCCATGACTGTGCATATTTGTCATTAAAGATAACTGTGGCTCCTTTGGACAATTTAAAATGCCAAACATGTTCAGGGTCGTTTAACGCCTTTTTGTTTCCTACATCCACAAAATCTTCTTTCTTCATTTGGATGTTTTCAGCAATAATGTACAACATTAAAGATGCTAAAAAATAAACAAAAAACATTGTGTCGTACAGATTATATGCACATGAAAAGAAATTGACAAACAGGCGGCAAACGCTATATGTGCACAGTGCGTTCTCTGCCAACCATGAGGCACCTGTCGCTTAGCGTCTCTGTGAGTAATCTTTCTTCAGCAGTCAGCTGTGAGTCAGCGTCCTTCTCTTCATTAGGCTCCTTCCCAGAAAATGGCAAGAAAGCTTTTATGTTTAGGAGTTGGAAATGTTTCTCGCACTGATAAAAAATGAAAACAAATTCAGATCCAAATTCATAAGATAGGCTTAATTTATAAAGTGTTTTGAGATCCACTACACTTTCATGCACTGCATTACAAATAGACACATCATTGTGAAGTTACAGATTGTAGATGTAAAAACAAATCTGCACTCATTTTATACATAAATGCAATTAAAGCTGGATTCTTGAATTAGTTTTTGTTGAGGACAGTGTACATGTGCCAGGACTAAAGTACAATAGAATGTACTGAATGCATTAAGTACTGCAGCTTATTGGACCAACTAAAGATGTAGCTGAGGAGTTATTTGCATTCCACGTAAAAGGCAAGTGGAAATAAATATATGGACAATTAGTGCAGCCATTTAACATCAATATGCCTCTAGATTTGACTAAGTTTCTAAAACAGAATAGAGTCAAGTCAACTTTTTGTAGGAATTCAAGTTGTGGATCAAAAGAAGCGAAATTGCAGCCTTATACAAACAACATGATGTGCAGTGGTACCTCGCTGTACGACACTGATCCATTCTGGCGTGATGCTTGTACAGCGAATATTTCTTACACCGGGGGGATCCCCATATTAATATATGTAAATAACATTAATCCGTTCTGGGACCCACAAAAACTCCCATATAAAGTATGTATTACACACCCATATATGCACATTTATTCATTATTAATATATGAAAAGGAAGTTATGTTAATTATATGAAAAGGAATGCATGAAATTAGTTCTGAAAATGATTCATAATGTCTTCTTACCTTAACTTATGACACGGCTGATGCTGTCTGTCTCAGCTCACTGGCTGCCAGGCCCAGAAAGTGTGGAGAAGTGTGCTGGTGCCCATTTTTAAGAACAAAGGAAACATGCAGAGTTGTGGCAACTAAAGAGGGATAAAGTTAATGAGCCATACGATGAAGTTATGGGAAAGAATAGTGGAAGCTAGACTAAGGGCAGAAATCAGCATTTGTGAACAACAGTTTGGTTTCATGCCAAGAAAGAGCACCACAGATGCAGTGTTTGCTTTGAGGATGTTAATAGAGAAGTACAG
>JAQQAE010011679.1:0-13505 GCA_029823295.1 Pseudamia nigra | reverse complement strand
CCACATCCTCCCCATCCTGCCTCCCCAGCCTCAAATTGACCAGGCTCGACTGCTGGTCATGCTGTATTACATGGGTTAGATGAAGTAATTATTTCTAGGCCACTGACTACAAGAAAGATTAATAGTTTTCGAAACGGCCATAATGGAGGGCTGACCCGGCGTGACATAAGCATTATTTCAAGCTCACCTCCACTCTCATCCCTCTCACCTCTGGGCACTGGCAGAGTGTGATTTATACCTGGGCTAATGAGGGGAGGGGACCTAGGAGCCCAGGGCCACCAGCCTACCACTGCAGTGTAACAGGCCTGCTCCCCCGACTGAACAAACAGCGGAGCCATTTGGGGAAACAGAATATTTGCTTGATTGGGTTTTAGAAAGCTTTTGCGAAAACATATGTAGCTATAACTTAAGATTGAAAAGTTTGAAGTGTTTTTTGGAACGTGTTCAGCAGTCCATCTCCACCCCTGATACTTTGGAGTCTTAATGGCCAGAGAAGCTAGACAGCTGTCACTAGGTGGCACTTAGACATCATGTTATCAGATACTGTCTTCTCTGCACCCCACCCTTCTCCTCTCCCCCTTCTTCCGCTCTGTTTTTTCCTTCCCCTCTGTGCTAAGTACACCTCAGATGTCAGGGTGTTTTATTTTTATTGGATGAGGGCAGTGTGTAATGCATTCACCTCCGTTCCTGCCAGCTGTTAAATGCCCCAGAACATGGTCTGGCCAGGCTCCGCCCCGTTAACCTCTCTGATTGGCTGTAATAATTAGCAGAATTGAACAGTAACTATAGTGCCTGTAGCAAGGGTTTGGGACAGCTTGCAATTCCCTGATATGTGTGCGATACAGTGGTTGGTCCTGCCTCTGCTTAATTTTCTTGGGTCTGGCCCAGCCTGGCCACATCCCTCCTGACTTGAGTGCATCTGTGTATTTCAAGCTTTAATATTAACCCTCATCTTAAACACATGCATGCTGCTTGCCACCCGCAATTACATTTTCAAATGGTTGGGTTTGTAAACCTCCAGGATGTTAATCTGTCACCATTCAAGCTACTGAGGAGAGTGAAAAGAGGATTAAGCTATTCAATTCCTGGTAGAATATTTCCCTTTGTTCAGAATGAGTGAAGTAAAAATAAATAAATAAATGAGTTGGCTTCTCAAGCAAGACAAGTGCCTTCTGCTATACCTCAGGATTTGGCTAATGCCATTATAAAAAAACTTATCTGCTTCAGGATTCCAGGAAGGCTGACTGACAGCCATGTAAACAGCCACAAATGATATCTGGTCCTTAATTTAATATTAATCTGAGGTCACATCATAATGCCAGTTTATCTGGGTCAAAGACTACTTGAGATTGAATTAGACCTGTCCTAGATGTTCAGTCCACATCTGTTTTTTACCATATGTTTTTGGAGTGGCTTAGGTTAAAGTTTAAGTACTGCGCCAGCTTAGTAATAATAACAAATTAAACATTTGTTATAAACAAATAACCCAAGAGGTAGTCGTAATTGTCTGTGGAAGCGACAAGAAAGTTGATAGGAGAAAAATCAGAATGCATGTTATATTTTGACAGATAGCCACTAGCTTATTCCTAGTAAACCGAAACAGAAGAGATTTTTGTTTTTGATATGTTTCATGATCTTATGTGACTTATTTTATGCAAGAATGTGACATACAGCACAGTTGCAAATTGATGGCAACACAGCATTGAAGTGTTTTGTCATGCAACATACAGAATCAAATCTTATGTTTAGCATAAGGTTATAATATACCACATTATAATTGTCACAGCTGTCAGCCAATCCAGCACACAACCCCTGTTTCAGCCCCTCATTTACCCATGACTCCAAACCTCTTGGGTTGGATTTCACATTATCTTTATCCCACATGAAGTACCAGACTCGGTAGTGTCAGAAGATGATCTAATATGGAGCAGAAAGGACACAGGACTGGGAAATCATCATCATTTGAAGAGGTTGCTTGTCACATGATGGGTTTGATCAGCCTGTGCTGTGATACACAGAGCTGGGTCTTTGCACTGTCTAACAGTGGTACTGGATTAGAGACACAAGCCACTTCCACTGTGATCAGTCACTCACACTCAAAGACATGCGACAGGACTGAAATCCTCCTTGCACACTTCATCCAAATCATGTAGAGGCTTCCTTGTCAAGCCTACTGTATGGAAATGAGAACTACTGCTGCTGACAAAGACAGTGTGGCTATTGTTGCATCCCTTATTCTATAACTCATTGTATATGGTTTCTGCAGTTATATACAGTAGCCACTGCCTTAGTTTGAGGTACAGTAGCTCAGTGTATAGGTGTGTAGCTGACTGACCTGCTTGAATGTTGCTGATCTGTGTCATGTTGAGACAATGGCAGTATGTGTGTGAAGTCTGGCTGTACACCCTTTGGACACCATGTATGGCTAAGTGCTATTGAATTGTTTATTGTCACAAATCACAAACCTTTCAGTGACCAGGTGTGACCACCATCCTCCCACTCATCCATCCATCCAGCTGCCCTCAGTGATGTGTTGGTCTTCTGTGCTCTGAGGAGCGTAACATCAGCCTCCGAGGCCGGGGATTTTAAACGCTCCACCTGCTTATCGATCTCTTCTGCCCCGCTGAGCTTGCCAAATCCAGGCAGTGGAGAGAGAGAAAGAGCAGGCGAGATGTGGAGGAGAAGGGCATTCTAGTGGCCTTAGTCCTCTGGTCTCAAGTCTGTCCTTGACACTGCCTGTGGGACAGGCCTAGAGGACGCCTCTTGCCCTGCTTGTAAGCTCCAGCATCTAGCCCCTATAGTTAGCTGGCCCTCCCTGTGGGCCAAGCTGCACTTTGCACAGCCATATTGATTTTTGGAGGGGAAGGAAAGTGTGGCTGGGTAGTGAGAGCAAATGAGCGAGGGAGGGGGAAATGGAGAAATCAAGGGAGCTTTCTAAAGCACTGACTTCTCCTTGACTGCACCTCGAGACGCGACAACCCTGTTAGAACAACTCAGTGGCCCTGGTGCCCCCCGTTGAAAACTGCTTATCACAGTCTTTCAATCAACGCTCTATTTCCCCTCTTCTCCTTCCTCCCACCATCCCTCACCCCTCCTCATTTTCTCACTCTTTCTCCCAACTCTCCCCTTGCTGAACTGAACCCCACCTGAATACCAAGGGACTGTGTCTGCATTAAAACCGACCATTCCACATGGAAAACAGCTGACCTCATAAAAGCATGTTGTAATTTGAAGGTGAAAACTAAAAAGCTTTTCTCAATCGACATAATCTTAATGGAAACATTATGGCCAGGCCTGCAAACTAACAATTAAGTCAAAATGGTCCTTGCATATGGGTAGTGGGAGTCGGAGTTCAGACAAGTGTCATTGTCTCTTATGATGGCAAAGTTGCTCATTTAAATCTGTGTGTGAATCTCAAGATGTATTCAGATGGCCAAGACTTGATTTAGAAAATAAGTTTTTTATTTGTCATGCAGATTTTTTTTTTATTCTAGCACTCAGCTGCAGTGTGTAAAATTGTGTGAGACTGTGGGTGTGAATCAGTTAGGATGTTTCCAATAAAGATCATGCTCAAATAAAAAGGTTATGTAAGGCATATATTGTCAGATCTTTCATACCGGCCTCCTCTCTTTTATTTCTCTTTAACCCTTCTGTTCTTCTCTCTTGATTTGACACTTGCTAAAGGTCACTGAAACATCTTCCTTCCCCGTTTGAGGTGTAGATAAGTGTGAAATAGATGTTGACACTACAGACACATTGAAAAGCACTCAAACAGAGTGGCCATGTGCCAGCCTGTCTATCTGTGTCTCGCTTTGTGCATTTGTAAATACTTTTGAATGATTGATCTGGAATCTGGGTCTCTCTGTAAGCCTATCAGGCATAGTAAGCGAAATGGAGAGTTGGAGAGTTCAAGAAACAGATGAGGTTCAAATTTTCTTTTCGTCATCTTCCCCTCCTCTTTTTGTATCTCTCAAATGCACCCACTTGACAGAGCACCATCATACTGGTAGAAAGTGTCCATGTTCTTACGTAAACTGAACTAGACTTTTGATGTCTGGTTGAAATTGTGCAACAGGTACAGTTTGAGTTGCTTATCTTGTATGTGACCAAGTGCCAGTAATGTTTTGTGTATGTATGAATCTAATTAATGACTGGCAGTGGTACCCCGCAGCTCTGGTAATGTGCTTAGATCGGTGTTATAAACAGGGCGTGAAAGGTCTGCCCAGCGCCAGCCCTTTAAATGACTGGCCTCTTGTTCAGTTAGATGGATGGAAATGTTCTAATATTAATGATCACGTCCCCTGCCGACGACCTGTCGTGAGGTGAAATGAACAACGCAGCTTTCAGCCTTCAACAACAATTACCAGGCCAGAGCCAGCCTGTCTGCCATTTGTCATCACTTAGCCTACCTACAGACCCCCACTGAACACATGCTCAACGTGTCTGTCAATAATGTGAGTTCATTGATTTAAAAATATGCAGTGGTTATTGATTCATCCTCACTTCTTCCTCCACATTGTTTTTCTTTTTTCAGTTTTTATTGGGCAGTAGATTTGATCTAGTAATTATTTTTTGTGCATTCATTTCAATTAAATCAATTAACAAATCACTATTATACATGTTTAGGTCAAAGTAACTAGGTAAATGTAATTCTGAATATCTTATATCTGAATATCTTTCTAATCAAAATAACACTGGCTGGTTCTGGGGTATTGTGAGTATAAACATGGGAGTTACACATTAGCAATGTTACCACTTTCAGTCTGACTCCCACACATTCCAGTTAGGCATTTACCAGTCTGCCTAGTAAGCTATCACACTAAGTCACTAAAACTGCCAGCTTGCCAGCTTAAATATAGAATACCGCAAGTGACTGCAAATGAATTGGCAGAGGTGAGAAATGGTTAATTTTTTGCCCACACTGTTTTTTTAGGGTGGCATGCATGAAATGGAGGTGCATGATCTGTGAAAATACTGAAGGAGTGTAGATCCCTATTATAACTCCTACTGGAGCTCTAGTAAGTCGGATTCAGACAGACAAAAAAGTGATGAGAGCAGTAAAACTGCAAGAAATACCACTATGTACGCTATCAGTTTAGTGTCAAGGAAGAATGGGTACAGAGCCAATAGCTCTACTACAACTACTGTACAAATCCATATGGTGGTAAGAAACAATCAGCTAAGTAAAGAAAAATTATATTACTCTAAGAAATGAAGGTCAGTCAGTCCGATAAGTCCCAAAAACTTTGAATGTGTCCTCAAATGCAGTTGCCAAAACATTCAAAAGCCATCTGATGGTTTTAGTGACAGCACTCGGGGACACATTCAAAGTTGTTGAGATTTTTTGGAATGACTGATGTTAATTTTATAAAGTAATGATGAGCTGTCGTCTCTCTTTCCGAGTGTTGCGAGTGTTTCTTGACATAATACAGTACAGTAGTTGTAGTAGTACTAATAGGTCTATTAACTCTGAACCCACCCTTCCTCTGCACCTTCCTCTGGTCGTCTAAAAAGCATTCAAGCCTTGTCCACAAAGTGATGAAACCGATCTACATGAAACCATTGAAAACGCCTTAGCATATGTCCCAGGCCTGTACGTGGCACTCTAATGCTGCCACAGAAAAACCCAAAAACAGAGTAGAACAAATGGAGAACGTGCCTAAAACTTGTTAACAAACAACTACAGTAAGAACATGTGACATATGCTGTTCTTCATGTTGACTTCTTGCTCGTGGTAATAGAGAAGCAGAAGATTTTACTGTAACAGCCATAACAACCTCAGTAGCTTCTGCAGCACAAACACTGTAATCTCCTATTGTTGCTGTTGTTGGCCAGGTTGGCACTGGTTAAGGGAAAGCCCTTAACATGTGTGAGCTAAACCATGTGGGACTATAGCTTCATTGTTTCAGAAAAGATGAGTACGGGTTATACATGTGGAATTGGTGGGCATCAAGGGTGGCGTTTTGAGATTTGTTCACTCTGGGACACAGTTAAAAAAAAGCGTATTCAGACACCCAAAATGCCAGTTCTGTGTGTATGAAATGCCCATACGATAACTTTTTTTTGCAGATACTCACTCTCCTCCGTGTGGACGGCCTCTAACAAGGCACTTGTGAATTAAAATCTGTTAAAGATCACCTGGTGAATCTGGTGAGAGAATGCCTTGAGTGTGCAATGCTGTTGTTGAAGCTAAACTTGGCTACTTTGAACAATCTAAAATATAAAACATGTTCTGGGATGTTTAACACTTTTTTTGTAGTAATTCCATACATGTTTTTTTCCATAGTTAGAATGTTTTAGTAATGTATATGCACCTATGCACATACGTTCTGTTATTAAGCCATAACAATAAGCCTGAGACAAATTTTCTTGTTGTCATTCTCAAAACTTACATGTTTTTGGCTCATAATGGAGAGAGCTATAAATGCGATAGATATAATGGTGTTTCTTCTGTTTTTTACAAACACAAAATCAAGTCTTAGGTTCTTGTGTTTGTGGGCACTCCCTGTCCTCTCTGCACACTGTGATGGTTCACACAAGCTCTCAAAATTCTGCAACCCACGTCCAAATACACTGGGGTGGAAGCACCTTTGATGTGCACGGGCAGTCTGTCTGTTTTGTCCGCCGTTTTACAGCCAACCTGTCAAAATTGTTGACTCACTATCACTTTTGCAGAAGTGGACCAGTTCTGAAATGGGTGTCAGACAAGTACCAATGGTTTGCTGTTTAAACACGAATCTCTATTACACAGCTATTCCTCATCACGTCATCTAGGGCTGCACAAGGCCTGTCTGAGATCTAAGGTTTCCCGTCTGTCTGCAGCCTAAAGCAGCTGGGCCGGTGGAGATGCTGTTCTTGTAGGATGGGAGGTCAAGAAGAAACCACACTTCTGCTTAAGATTACAAGCCACATGCATTGCAATATAAAAAAACGTGCAGTAAATATATACCACAAAGCGATAGCAATAAACAAGTCAAGATGTACAAGTTTTTTGCCTTATTGCTCGCTATTAGATGAGGGGATGCTTTTACTTTTAAAACCAGTGTTTAAATTATTGCATTTCATTCTGTTCCATGGTACATGAGCCAAATCAAGAAATCCTCAGTGGGATTCATTTGTGTCCTCCTTCAACTGCCTTACCTAATACCACACATTCCAACAGACCCTCTGGGGCAGACACGACTCAGACTGAAAGTGGTTTTATCCCTGCAGCAGTACAGTTATCTGGCTGTTTTGAGCTATTGATGCTAAGCACTGGACATTAATCTACTCTGCAAAAATTGCTTTGAAGAAAGTGTCCGCTGAAGTGTCACAGATGGGTAAATAAATGAAATTAATAAATATATGGTACACAGTTTGATATCTCTTATAGGCCAAGATCAAAGCAAACCAATTGAGTTCTATTCTACCTAATATGTTTTTCTGTGATAAACAGTCTGACGGAGGGAATAATCCTATCAAGGAAGAGAGAGAGGGGAAAAAAACCCATCAGATATATCACTCAGTGCAGATGGTTGGCACGGCTACCGTGAAGCATGCACATTATTATGGGATTGGTAATCTCGTTTTTTGGGTCTGAGTGGAAACGCAGACCTTTTTTTGCACCTTGTGGTTTTCCTTCCAGAATCAGGTGCAGAGACAGAAAGACAGACACAGCGTTTCTCTGATACGGTGAGAGTCCATCTTCTTCAGAGGGCTCCAGTAACTTCTTGTCTTTCTTTTTTCTGTGGAATTTCTGAGTAGCTTGATGCATTTGACATGTGTGTGACAGCCCTGGTTGTGTGCGATTGGGGTTGAAGCATCATCACAGGCTTGCTACTCTGGCTGTGCATTTTGCAGGATGGACACATGTGTATGTGTCTCCGGGACCTTGAAATACACACTATGTAGAAAGATACACTTTTGTGCGAGTGCACACAGTAGTGGTTTGGGTATTGTGAATAATGCAGAATCTAATAATCACACTTATGTGCACAAATGCACACCTTTATAGCAGATGAATGGCAGCACACACCAGAGATTCACAGGAGCATGCAGATATAAACACACACACTGAAAAAACAAACACATACACATAACAACACTAGCCCAGAGCCTCACCTTGATATCTTGAGCTTCTGTCATGAATCGGAATTTGACACCAGCGAATGTGTCAGCTTGTCAATTTCTTCCAACTGCCTTTGAATGCAGTCTGGCCATGAATAGTGCATGTTGTTTTGTTTTTTACATTCCAACTGTCTGCAAGTCTGTTTTTGTTTGTTCCCGAATAACTTGGAAGGCCTGTACACTCATGTGCATCCTTTAAGAAAACTTTCAGCAGGTGTTGTGTTGTTTAGCCTAAGGTAAAGATTCATCCCTGAAGGTAAATTCACCAAACTGCCTTAGATCAGATGCCCTTCCATTTCTCCCACCTGCATGTGTTATTGGACTGTGTTATCCTCCCTCCTGTCTTTAATGCACATGCTTTTGCTGTTTGCCCTCTTTTTGATCCATCCCCCTTTTGAGTCAGGACACACATCTTTTCAAACCTGCACTTTAATGTTATTAACAGGACATTTTATTTCACTGTAAAAGTCAGGACATATTTTGGCAGCCTGTTCCCATATTTGCCATAGCATGCCGCATGAGGTCTTTGGCGTTATTAGAGTAAAAGAAATGTGAGATGTGTGTTGTAAATGTCTTGGAAATATATCCAGGGCTTCTACCTTAAACATTCGCATTACCTTTGGGGTTGACACAAAACTTTAAAAAAATGTAAAAGACACTGACATGTCAGTGACATTTCTCTTTCTCCTGCTGCTGAGATGCCATGCTTCTGCTGCCTTGTGTGTGCATTAATGGGGAATGAATATGAGTTTCTGAACAGGCATATACACAGATACAATACCTCCATGCACATGTGGATAAGCACACTGACGAGGGGAGAGAACAGGGCCGGGAAACAGTCGTGAAATTTATTTGGGCATATAGTTTTTATGCCAGTTGCCATTGGATTTACAGGCTGGAATGGAATGCAGCCCGATGAAAGGTACTTTGATCCCTCCACCAGGTTGACATTTTTATTGGAAGCGCTCTGCATGGCACAGGGCATCTTTTATAAGGTTGTGAGGAACCCCTCGGCAGCCTTCACAAAATCATAAAAATGTGAGAAGTCAGCGTACATAACTATGATTACCATGTTCCTCTCAGCCAGGTTTGAGTACATTTGTTTCTTACAATTTATTCCCTAAATTTGAGAGCAAATGCTGCATGATTACACACTATAGCAGTTGCACTTTTTGTCTGCAAAAATTCTGTTTGGGAGACCAGCAAGTGCTAAGTTGTTGCTGTAAAAATGCAGTTTATCATTGTAGTGCAAATAAATACACGTGGTTTTGAAGGGACTAAAATTCCGGGATTTTTGGTTAAAATACAGTAATTATGTGCTGTGTAGTAGGGGTTAACTGACATAATTTACTGGGGTTGATACACTACTGATTTTAACTAATCAAAGACACTTAGATATTTGGAACTGATATTTGCAGTAAAATGAAAAATATTGATGTCAAATCTTAAACTAACTCTAACACAAAACTTGTGAATTGGAATTCCTGAGCATTAAATTAAGTAAAGAATGGTCCATTTGGTAATTTTTCAGCTATATTTATTGTCAATTTGCACATTGATGTGGAGGAATTTTACATATAAAGATTAGCACATAAACAATTAAGATGTGATTTTCTGATTTCAGGTTCAATGCCACAGTAGTATGTTTGCAGTATGTTGAATAGTTGAACTTTCCACCAACTCAGACACATCTGCTACTCCAACAGTCCTACTCCGTACTGAATGTATCTGAATTTAGATGTGTGAATTAGGTTCGTGCTGGCCTGATGAGTTTATTGTGTTGTGTTCCTCAGAGGCGGAGGCTACTCCAGGAGTTGGGAGACCAGAAGATCCCATTTCTGGGACCTTCAGACAGGGGCTTTCAGCAACTGGTGAGTCAAACAGAGGCAAACACACGTCCAGAACGATGGATGAATTAATTGGTATGTCTTCAGTTCGGCATAATGTTTAATCTCATGAAACTACAGTGTACATTTTCCAGTTTGTCAGAAGTCATGATAAGATATGACAGGAATATTTTGTGTTTCCTAGTGGGACTCCAGTTACTCGGGCCTGGTGCTGAGGAAATCCTGTTCGCTACCTGCAGAGCTCCATGGCCGGGTACAGGCAGCTTTTCTCACCCTGAGAAAGAAAGGCTGCCTTCTGAGGGATTTGGTTCGGGTACGTGATAGAGACGTATTCACTGCTGTGTCACGGGCTCTACTGGGCGAACCAGGCCACACCTATCGCTACCTGGACACTCGGCTCTTTGCCATACCTTGGCACAGCGAGGACAGTGAGGTCAAAGGAAAAAACTGTTGTGACCCTGACTTGAGGGCTGCTTGCAAGGCATTATGGGAGCTTAACACCTTCTTCTGCACTGACGTGTCTCAGCTGAAGGAAGGAGACAGACTAACGCAGTGTGCAAAGGTTGGGGACGTAGACATCAAACAGGGCGAGGAGGGGGACACAGAATCCAAACACAGTGAAGACTCCAAGAATAGTGAAGGAGGGGACTCAGAGTCCAGGCAAAGTGAAGAGGGGGACACAGAGTCCAAGCACAGTGAGGAGTGGGACATTGAGTCAAAACACAGTGAAGAAGGCTGCTCTGCATCAAAACCAGAAGGGGAATGGGAAACTGAGTCCAAACATAGTAGTGAGGAAGGGGAGTCCTCCCAAGTCAAACCAAGTGAAACAGTTATTACAACAGGGCCGGAACATGAAGGAAAATGCCCTGGCTGGTTGCCTAAGACTGTAGGTGGCACAGAGACTGAGCCCATGGGACTAGGGGCCCAGGAGAAACCTGTGGCCCAGCTCAAGCTCAAGATGTCAGATTACCACATTGAGGATAAGGAAGAACAGATGAGTGGACAGAGCTGCTCTCAGCCTAGTCCCCCACAGGTTTGCACTGGTCCAGTCAAGTTCAATGTCACTTTACTTAACTATATGGACCCTGCAGCAATGAGCCAACTCAAAGAAGAGCCTTATTATGGCATGGGGAAGATGGCGGTAGGGTGGCACCATGATGAAAACCTCATCTGCCACTCTCCAGTTGCTGTTTACAGCTATAGCTGCCATGATGACAAAGGTAAGGGTCAAAGCTGACAAAGCTCATTTGATGTAAGAGTCACACATAACTCAGCACCAAATTCAAGAGGTACTGCACAATAAAAATACTTGAGAGCTTCAAACAAAAAGTTATGTACATTTATGCACAGTTACAGTTATGCACATGTATCCTGAAATACATTAATACAGATTTTGACATTGACATTATTATAAAATTTGTAAGACTGGCATTTCATGGCTTAAAAATGACTCAAAATGCCACCTCCTGTCAGCCAAGAACAAAAACAGTAGCTCCTTTTCCACCAACATTTCCAGAAACTTTTATTACCAGGAATTAATTTACCTGGGTAAAATAATTCCTGGTAATTTGTGTGGTTTGCATATCTGCTGCACCCCAAAGTTCTGGAAAATGTATTCAAATCAGGCTGATGACTTATGGGGGATGCTTCATGTCTCACAGAACAATACAAATATCTAGAAAGGCATTACCACAAAAAATTACAAATACAATTAATATGCGGCATTTGTATGTTTTTTGATGAAGGTCTAGGACCGAGACAATGTTTAAATAAATTATATTTTTGAAGTTACGGTGATGTGTGGGAGTTTACCTGATCACCATAAACTCACCACAGCCACACTATGTTTATAATCATCCACTCGTAATTTTTCATACCTTGTTTGCAGTGTTGGGTAGAGTACACAGGAACAGTGCCAAAGAAAAAATACTGTTACTTTACAGAGTTGGATGGCTGGATGGTGCTTTTTTCATTGGTATTATTTTATGATGTTGTCTAAACCCTGCACTCATACAGATTTATACATTTGCCTGTATTTAATTCTCCTTGTATACTACTTGAAAAGTGCTTATACTATACTTTCATGTTGATGCCATGCAGATAATCAGATGATGTAAGGTCAGATTTTATGAATATAACACTCCATAAAAAACAAAATGTACAAAAACAACAAGATTTAAAAAAACACAAAAAAAGAGTCCATGAACGCCATGAACAGTCGGGGCTTCTGTCAGAGCAGCCTGCCCCTCTGTGGAGTTCTATTTCTTCCACCTGACCATCTGCAATTTGCTGGAGGAAGGAGTCATGCTGCTCCAACCTGGACTTGTAATTCTGCTTTAGTTTATTCTGCTTTTTGTGGATTTGTTTTGGTGTGTGGCCTACGTTAAGCTCTGCCAACTTGTCGGCTATTTTCCCATAGACTTGGTCATTTTATGTCACGACTCGAAGACTTCTTCAGAATCAGAAGCTTTACTGTTATAAACACACAGCAAAGATGCTCAAGAAAAAAGCCTGGACCTCATTATCCGTCCATGTCTCATAGCTTCTCTTCATTTTTGGTACATTCTCCAAATGCTCAATAAATGATGTTTAGCTCATTGTAATGAAATAAACAAGTTTGCAGCAGCACATTGGCTTCCGTGCACGGTAGTGCAAACCGCTAAATGCGTTCCACCAATCAGCATTCTTCAGCACACAGCCCCACCCCTCAAGAATTCCTCAAGAAACGTCCTACCTCCCTCCCAGGTATTTTTTCTGGGACAGTTTGGGGTCAAGGGACTGTTTTTTTCTTACTAGGGTAATTGTGGTGGAAATTCGCTGGGGCTTTTCAAAATTCCGGATAAATGAGAAAAGGTCCTGTGGTGGAAAAGGGGCTAATGTGATCACAAACCAGGTTGGGAGTCATGAGGAGGAACAAACATACCTGGACATTGGAAAAGCAACTGTGTCTAGTGTGACTATGGTCTTTGTATTAGAGATAGAAGAATTAATCAGTTTGGTGATAGGACAAATGATTGGTTTTGGCACAAATTGATACTGATTGTGGTCAATGAATATCATTCATTATGACTGGAATTACTGACTTGCGGGCAAAATATTACCTCAAAAATGTAAATCTTGTATGTTCCATATAAATTGATTAATTACTTCAAGTTTTTTTGAACTCTAGTACTTGACCTCCTCTAGCGGCTTTCAGTGTGACATACACCTTATAGTCGAATTAATTTTTTTATAATCATTTTTTATAATTTATAAGTCGCTCCGATGTATTTGTCGCTCCCCTCGCCACACTATGCAAAGAACAGTGACTTTTAATCCGGAAAATATGGTGCTTAGATTTAAATATTATTTTCAACAGCTTTGGGTATGTAATACAGACGTGGATAAATAAAAATTTTATGAAAATTAACCAATGAAAATCAGACATTGCTTTTGAATTGTAGTCCAACAGAATTATTTTAAAAAACAAACTCAGGAAACAGGCCTGGACAAAAATGATGGTACCCCTAGAAAAGACTGAAAATAATTTGACCATAAGGACACGTTCAACCA
>JAQQAE010011678.1:0-13505 GCA_029823295.1 Pseudamia nigra | reverse complement strand
TCGCCTTTGGCTTGCTCTCAGTGGTTCTGTTGGGTTTACTCTCTGTATAGTCATGAGGTCTCTGCCTCGAATTGTGACGCGCCTAGAGATAATCGGCGATTTTGATTGGCGCTATACAAATAAAGATTGAATTGAATTTCTCCACATGCGCTCTGAAGCATCAGCACAATACGACCTATCAATACTATTATGCATATTAATAAAACTGGTTCGGTTTGAATATTGTAGGCCTAATGTAGCTGCTTCATTCTGAGCAATCTGTAATTTATTAAGATACTTTGTATTAGCAGTAGAACAAAAAATTAAACAATACTCATGATGTGACAGGGCTAGTGAACGAATAATTTTTTTCCATGATGGCTGGAGTCACAATATCAGTGCTCTTCCTGCTGACAGAGATTCCTCTTCCCATTTTCCTAACAGTATAATCAGACCAGGCTAAGTGTTGATGAAGCACGACTCCCAGCAACTTGAACTGATTCACTTGATCAATCATGTAGTTGTTAATGGTTAAATTCAAAACGGGCCTTTCAGTTCATCTCAATCTACTTCCAATAATCAGATTTTGTCTTATGGTTTTAAATGTTTCTATTTTTTTACCATCGCAATCATACATAATTTGTAGTTCAGAACACATCAATCAGATCATGAGAATGGTGAGCAGAATGAAACAGAATCGTCAGCATACATCATGATGGAAGATGTCTGTAAAGCATAAGGCAGATTATTGATAAAAAATTGAAAATAAATGTGCCTAAACAACTACCCTGAGGAACACCACAGTACAAAGATTGGACACCCCTGGGTTAAAAGGCTGATTTTCAATAAAACCACTCTCTTAGCTTGTACTGAATGTATTTAGTTCTTATTATACTCTCAATAAATCTACCCTTTATACCCTTCAGACTCGTCCATATCAGTGGACGAATCCATATCTGTCAACAACCATGAAGCCCCGAACGTGGAAGAGGAGCTCACTGTGGACACCACCAGCAGCAGCACACAACAGCCCAGCCAGCCTCCGCCCACGGACTGTGAGACTCCCATAGAGTCCACTCAGTCTGACAAACTGGAGGCGAGCCACAGCCCTGTGTCACATCAGTAAAAGCTGTGAAGACGAAGAGTAGTGCACATGTGAGGGACGTACTTAACCTAGTGAGCGCTGCCTGTTCTGGTTGAGGCTTTCCATGTTGGGCATCTTTTGTCTGCTTGTGTTAAAATTACTACCTTTTCAATTGTATCAAAATTACTGTTCTTTCATTCACTGATGCATTTTAGTTTCCTCTAGAGAATTATATTAAGTGTAATGATGGTGTATATATGGAAATATATTGTTTGTGCTATCTTTAGTGCAGTTTTATGAATTTCAAACTTAATAAATGGTTTACTGAAAATGTCTACAATTGACATGTCATTTCCTGCATATTTACTTTATTGTAGTATTTGTAGCTGTTCTACTGTAAGAAGCTTTGTATCAGACTCTTGCACTGTATTTCAGCTTGAGGCTTCATTTGAACAGGTTTCACACAGTGCGAAGAAGTTCATACTGTCTTCAATAAACGTAATACTTTTAGCGTTCTTTCTTGTAGACAGACGTAGGTAGGAAAAACCACATAGACACACCAGTGAGGCCGTACACCACACTTAGACAATACTGGTACACCGAAAGGACAAAATAGATACAGAAAAAAGTGGTATCATCTATGAAATACCATGTCCGTCATGTAACAAATCATACATAGGTAAAACGGGAAGGAATCTTGGGACACGAAAAAATGAACACAGAAAAGAATGCAAAAAAAAAAAAAGGGAGAAACGTGCAATGAAAGAAAAAGCAGCGACAATCAAATCTGAAATCAGCCATAACAAACCACTGCAAAAGAGAAAACCACATCATGAACTGGGAGGGGGCCAAAGTCATCCATGCTGAAAGCAACAAATATTGCTGGATTAAGGAGGCCATTGAGATCCGCAAGCCTGACCCTAGGACCATAAACAGAGATGAGGGATCATACATCTTGTCCGACACCTGGGATGCTGTCCTCAACAAGGCATCAGACAGTAGGGGGCGTAGTCGTCCTCTGTCTGTTAAAACACAAACAGCCAACAAGACAAGTCACAGTAACATCACAACAGGAAGTTGTCAAAACATGTCAAGGTAAATAAACCTACGTCTGTCTACAAGAAAGAACAACGCTAAAAGTATTAGGTTTCACACTGTTTGGCACATTTTGTACCATAGTCCTGTAGGAAACACATCTTTTTCAGTGATTTATTACCTCTGCCAAGGAGGTTATGTTTTTCTCAGTTTATTTGTTTGTTTTTTTGTTTACAGCATAACTCAAAGTTATGAACAGATTTGGATGAAATTGTCAGGATAGGTCAGAAATGACACAAGGACCAATCGGATTCTGGGAGTGAACTGGACCATCCAGAAGATTTTTAAAGGATTCTTCACCATTGTGAGATAGGACAAAATTATACATCATACACACCATAAAAAGATCATTTTTAAAAAACATTTAACTGTAGTTGTAAGCTTGAGATGGTACATACAGTATATATGTTTTCATAAAATTATAGTCATACAGTTTTAGCAAAATTAATCACAGAATAGCAAAGTCATTACAAAAATAAAATTTGTATTTCAACAAAATAAGTGTAAAGTTAACATACACAAAGACATAATTCAATAAAATATATAAACAAATCTAAAATACCTCCAATAACTTATTAATCTAGTTTCTAATGTGAGAATAAACCCTTGAAACTGGAAAAAAAAGTGTACTGGAGAAAACTATGTACATGCCCTGACAAAGTAAAAGCATCTAAAAGTCAGTATTAAAAGTTCCTATATCCTTCTTCTATATGAGAGTGTATTTTTTCAAGAGCAATGGCTTAATAGTATGTAAGAGGTTTTACACACCGAGCCAACAGGTCACTGTTATCTAATGATACATGATTTCTTCTCATCTTAATTTATAGAAAGACAAGTCATACGGATAAAATTTAACTGCGTATTCTCTTAATATAATGTATTTTTCCTGAAATATGTGTTGCTTCAAATATCAGACTTTTTGGCCCTCACTGTGCCTGTAATACAACATCATAGTATATGTGCAACCAATTCCACACCACTACTCTTGTAATTAGGTAGAGTTTTCTTCTTTTTTTCTCCATTTTGATTTATTATAACATATTACGTTCATCTGTGGACAAAGCCACAGGAGCCACATGTGACCCTGGAGCTGCAGGCTGCAGACCCCTGACCAATGAATAATATGAGTGATCATTTGCTTGTGACATAAACTACACCTGTGATTTTTAAAATAAATGTAGTGGTGCATTTCTAAATCCTTTTGAGTGTATTTCTGCATTACTGCTGTAACTTGTAGCTCATCTTAGTGTACAATTCACTCAACAGTCTCCCTTATGAGGTGTTAAGCACTTAAATAATTACTGACTTTAATGAACACTGTCTTTCTGTTGTAATAAAAAACAATACTGAAATACATGCAGTATATTTCATGTCATCACAGGCTTTTACACCTTTGCATTACTAAGTGTTTCTTAATAACTTTCAAGGTAATATTACATGTAAATATAATTCAAGAATGTGCTGATGCAGGTGGCTCTCTGCTTTTTCTCCACGTTTTCTTAAATGTTTGCAAACACACTGCTTTTTTGGATGCTCTTTTATGGGATCGATTTTGGACTGCTATGGAGAGAAGAGTTTACTCCATGAGGCAGAGGAAATGTGGAACTCACCAACCAATTCCCGCTGGATCAAGAAGGACTCTGTGTGGCTGCAAGGCTGATGTCAAAGGCAGAAGGTTGAGGTACAAACCTTTTCTACCAACTATACTGATGGGCAACGCAAACTCACTACAAAACAAGGCGAATGAGTCGGAGGCACTGGTGAAGAGCCAGAAGGAGTTTTAAGAGGCTAGCTTCAGGTGTTTCTGGAAGATGTGGCTGAATAGTGACTGTCCAGACTCCACTGTTGAAATACCTGGACACGCTGTGGTTCGACTGGATAGAGACACCAAAAAAGACTGGAAAGAGGAGCAGCTGCAGTGGACGACCGACATCACTACACTGCAGGACTGAACGTTATATCCCCAGCACTATCAGACTGTTAAACAGCACAGCTGATGGCAGACTGAAGACATCCTACTGATTTGATCTTTCGATCTATGAGCTTGTCAATAAATTTCCCAAAAAGGGATCAATAAAGTTTATTAATTTCAAATAATTACAAACCTGTCATCAGAATTTTAATAAAGAGCCATGCTATGGTGCTCATTATTGACGTTGCTCTTTGCTCACAGTCCATGCAGGCTTTGACTGAACGTTCTACGCTGTTCCCAGGTCCAGCAGGGCCAGCTCTCGGATCTCCTCCAGCAGTGAGTACAGGTTGGGGGTCTTGCTCTGGCAGAACTCTCTTTCCTCTTTGGAGAACCTGAGCCCCCTGGAGGCCTTGTCCTGAGCCTGCTGGGATGCTTCCTCAGCCTGACGTACCACCTCCTGGACTAGGTGGCTGCGGCCCTGTGAGCGGGGCTGCTCCAACGCGGCGCTCTGATGGGGCCTGTTGCTGATGATGTCGACTTTGAGGATATCTGCATGGCAACGTGATGAGTGGACAGAAATACGCACCTGAGGACAGATGAAGCATGTTTCAGTTGATGTTGGTCATTTCATTCATTTACTTATTTATTTTCTTCAATTTCTCAATCGCGTTACTCATTTTAACTCTTTTTTTAAATTTTTGTTCAATTTTTTGATTATTTGGTATGTTTTTGCTCATTTTGTTTATTTGTTTTCTTTATCATTTTTCTTCATTTTTGTTCACTTTCTTTACTTTGTGTTCTACTCATTTTCTTGATCATTTTGATTATTTTTACTCATCTTCGTGACTACATTTTTTAATTTTAACTAATGTTCTTAATTATTTTCTTTCATTTTTCTCATTTTCTTGATTTTGATAATTTTACAACTTTTCTTGATTATTTGATTCATTTATCTCTTTTTTGGACATTTTCTTTTTTATTTGTTCAGTGTCATTTTCTTGAGTATTTTGCTTATATTTAGTCATTTTCTTGATTATTTTGTTCATTTTTAGCCATTTATTTGTTTATTTTTACACATTTTCATGATTATGTTGTCTGATCAGTTTGCCGATCAAGTTAAATTTTCCTTATGTCAGACTGAAGTTAATTATTTGGCCAAGCTCGGGATGTGTTTGTGAATTTTCTGTAAACGTTTTCTGATGTGAAACTACATCAGAAGCAGTAAATGCATTTATTGAAAAAGTGTGAATGTCACAAATCACATGGAGTCTGATGTTTTTGATTCTTATTTGGGACATGTCCTAGATCACACAGAAATGTGATTTTTGAATTCATACAACTCTTCTATCTGTTTGGATTGACATTCCCTCGGGGGTCTCCATTTCACTCTCATCTTCGTCATCTATTTACATTTACTTACTTCAACTGTACATCAGCTTATACATGGAACACAAAACACTAATTTCAACAGCGGCCTCTAGGTTTACATAAGTGTAACTGTGCCGTGTGTGGCATCTTTATCAAAGACACAGAATCAGTTGAATAATCCTGAATTGTATGTGAACATAGTCCATGTGACTACTTTCAAACTCTCCCTTACAGTGATGTGGTCAAACAGGTTAAACGTCAACGTCCCGGAGCTGCTGGTGGTGCTGATGTGACCTGGGTATCGTCTCACGGAGCCATTTGTCCACTCACAGCGGCCATCCTGTCCGGCTGTCACCACTTCACCCTCTCGATTCTTCAGATACACCGGACCCTTCACACCGTACCTGAGAACAGAGGGAGGTGAGGACTTTTTATATTAGGGTTAAAAGTAATGTTAGAGTAGGCACTTCTTCAAATGCCACATTATACAACCAGTGTTGGAGAGTACTTCAGTGTTTTGTTTAATTCATATTCACCTAGCTATTCTCATCTGAACACTAAAGATTCTCAGACATGTACGTTCCACGGGTGTTAAACAAGTACCCACTGCTACTGGAGACATACTACTATAATAAACACTGGAGGTCCAGTTGATGATGATGGCAAACTAGCTAGTAGCTGATCGTTTGTGGTGGATGGGTAAAGGTAAATGATTAAATTGGTGACCTGCCAGTCAACTGAGCTTACAACCTCACAGTTGTCAAGCTAATATGTCTGTTCTTTTCTCATCTGTACCAGGTGTTGAAGGAATCGCTCCTTGATCATCATGTGGTTAGATAAGTCATGACTCTTCAACTCTGTGACGGGTGGCATACACTGCAATTTTAGAAACGTGTGAACATGCGGGTATAGTACACTATACGACCGTTTCAACAGCAAACGCAAGTGAATCCAGCAAACACTGTGTTCTGATGGCCACAAGTTATTGTGGCGTAGTATACTGTCCAAGTAATCGGACCCGTCTTTTTCAGTCAATACTGGGCAGAAATACTGTGTTTCTCCCAACTCTGGGTTCCACTGTCTATTCCTGTCTCTTTTCTCTCTTGGAGGGCACCTGTACTCCCTCTCTCTCTCTCTATGCCACACGCACGCACCCCCCCCCCCACACACAGAAGGAGCTTTAATATTAATTCATTTATATGCCTAA
Organism: Pseudamia nigra; assembly: GCA_029823295.1. NCBI lineage: Eukaryota > Metazoa > Chordata > Actinopteri > Kurtiformes > Apogonidae > Pseudamia > Pseudamia nigra. Next base: position 6,860 of record JAQQAE010011678.1, on the reverse strand, counting down.
GTGTGCAGAAATGTTTAAACTTGTAACCAAATCCAACACATTGGCTCCAGTATGTGATATTTCAGTAATCTCTGCTTTATTTCACTCACCCTTTCCTGTCACTGCGTTGTGGCTACACCAGTGCAGTGAGGAGAAAAGCAGAGAAAATGTTGCAGTGATCGGCTGGAAATCTAACATGTCTGAAACCCACTGGTGGTTCCAACCTCTCAGGTGGTCATAAAGCAGCAGGTGATACAGGACATGATCTCTGGCTGCAAACGCTTACGAATGCCAAGGGCGCGCAGGGCTGCCAATTGGGTCTGAAATCACACAGTATACGCTGGCCTTTAGCGATTGCATGAGCTTGTACACCTATGTGTTTGTAAGCTGTGTTGACAGGCAGGTCATGGGGTGCAACAAACCACGAGCCAAGAGCTAAATTCCCAACATTGTCGACTGGACTGACTTTTTTTTTCATATTATTGATTTGTCCCATGTTATTTATTGATTGGGTTACTCAATGGCTGAACTTGTTGTTGCAGAGAGCTGCTAAACTGCTTTTCATTCTTTTTGACAATGACAACAAAGTTTCTAAGCTAACCTAACCCAAGCTTTAACACCGCCATAAGGCAGTGGTTCTTAATTGATTCACTGAATATGGTCCATATTCTTCATTGATCAAGTTGAGATCCACATATATGGAAGTCAGACCAGGCACACAAATTTATAAGCCAGTAAATGTGTATATTTTTAACATCATGTGCACATACTGCCATCATTACATTTAATTCAGAACGTAAAATAATACAAAAATTTTATTAAAATGTAACAATAGCCAACAAAATGAACAAAATATGTACAAGTTGAACAGAAAAATCCAAACAATGAATGGAAATGTAAAAAAAGAAAAAAAAATTACAAAATACTAAACAAAATGATCCAGAAACATTGGTCAAAATATAAACAAAAAACCCACACAATGAACAAAAATCAAAAACAGAAACAAATTGAACAAAAATTACAATGTGAAACTCAATAATGACCCAAAGATATGAAAATTCACACAGTAAAACAAAAACAACATAACCTGTCATGTTCCACTCATGTCTGCATTGCTGTGGCATAAAGCAATAAAAAATAGATTCTTTTCAATCCCTCACTTGGAGACCCATTCTGAATGAGTCTGCGACCTACTCTTGGGTGCCGAGCCAGCACTTGAGAACCACTGGAATACATAAATCGAGCATTATAACGAGGTGGCTTGTGTCCTTACTGTGGGACAAACACCAGCACACCGTTGTCTCGGATGGCGTAGATGACGGCATCGGCCACACAGCTTGGATCTCTGTCAGGGTCTTTTTCTTTAAAGTAGAGACACTGAAACACTTCCGTCGATAACTTCTGAGCCCGCTGAGCTGCCTGTAAATGCCAAACACATACCATGCAAAGGAAATGTCACTCACATATGAAGGAAACGGCACACAGAGCTGCATAGATAAACACTGACCCGGTTCTTGTTGTTGATATGCTGGGCTGTTTCTTCCAGTTCTTTGTTGCTGGCTAGTGTTTTAGGAGGACTCAGACCCCTGTCCAGGTCTATGGCTGCGGTGAGAAGCCGGTGGACCACTATGTCAGCGTAACGACGAATCGGTGATGTGAAATGTGTGTAACGGTCCAGAGCCAGACCTGAGAGTCACAAACAAGCAGTGTTTTACGCTTCAAGTTAAAGCTTTATAAGACCTTTTTGAGAGAATTTTAACCACATTCAAGAGTAAGTTTTTAGACATCTGGGCCTGTACCGATCAAGATCCATAGATTTTTTTCCCTAGTGAAGCGATTCTAAGAGGATTCTTAGAATTATGGTTGTGGTTTCTGAATTTTAAAGTAGATTCTAGTAAGAATGATTCTGAAAATATTTTAACCCTTAAAAGAGCTCCTAAGGTGACACGCTGTTAGGATGGAGGCTGGATGAAGAGTTTCTGAAGCAGAGGAGAAAATAGACAAAAAACTAAGAGGATGACTGATAACAGTCCATGAAAACTGACAATCAAACTCGAGTTTGCTTTTTTGCAAAGTCCAGTTTGTTTTGGGAAGTGTGAATACACAACTGAACTCTGGTGTAGGTCAAATAAGCAAATTTTGGTCTGCCTAAAAATGGAGATCTTGGGCTGCTTCAAGTGAACCAAATGCAGGAAGTGGACTGCAATGCAGCACATTGTGGATAAACAGTACCGAAACAAACATGCATGTAGCACGATAGCCAGGAGAAATGGCTTGTTGTCAGACGTGGAGTGAGGACGAGGTAAAATCTCTGATAGAAATATGGTCAGATCAAAATATATCACACCTGCTGGTAAGCACTCACAGGAACAATAAAGCTTTCAAACTAATTAGCAGGAAAATGGAGGCTCTGAGAGTCACCTGTATAATAGAGCAGTGACACACAAAAGGTGAAAAAAGCAATATATGAAACAATATATAAAAATAATATTTTTACGTATTATCACACATGTGACATGCCTAGTGACAGTTCAGGAGAAGAAATGTACAAGTTTCCTTGGTATAAAGAACATTCTTGACAAGTGGGGGCATACATTATTCAGAATGTTCGGTTCATCTGACAAAGTGCATTGTTAAAGAAAACTCAGACCAGGTGAATGCTGCAACCCCAATCAAACTGAGTGTACTGGACGATTAGGTTTGAATGCTTATGGTTAGAGGTCGACTGATTATTGGCCGGGCCAATTATCAGCGTCGATATTTGGAATTTTGACGTATATCGGTATCAGTGTTTTTTTTAATCCGACAGGCTGATATCAAGAAATCAATTAAAAACTGTTTCTGTCTCCAGCATTGCCCGCCCACGGCGCCATTTGATTGGTTAAACAATCACCAGTATGTGTAAGTGGCAGAGACACTGAAGCGGAAACTTTCCTCACATACACACACACGGTGGACATGTGTTTTATCGTGCGCAGAACCACACGACAAAACATGTGTTTGCACTTTGCTTAGAGCAAACACATCTGTGGAAGGTCAACGCAGAAAACTCTCCGGAAATTGTAACATCCCACTGCTCTATATCTGACAACTTCTTCTAATGTTACAGTGTGCAGCAGAATAATGTACGAGCATTAGGAGCTCTGCTAAGCTAGTAGCACCTCCCGACATGTCTGTGAATTACTTGAAACAATGCTATTATTAATATCGATGTGGAAACAGTCTGTGATTGTAGAACCCTGTGTGTGTGATTTACAAACAGCACGTAAGAAATTAAATTCAGTCTTGTTTTGTTGCAGGGAAGTACGGTGAAATAAAGGCTGACGAGTTTTTAGCATAACATTAGCTTGCTGGTCCTGCTCTCAGCAGATTATGTATTATGAATGGGGAGAAAGTATGTAATGTCGAGAATAGTGTGCGTTTGTGTGAAAGTCACATGAAAAACTCTGCAGCTCACGACTACTATAATAACATGTGAGTCTAGGATTCATGCACCTCTGGACCTATTTATTTTCAATTTATTTGGTTAAATAAACGTGCTTTAGACATTTAAACAAAGTTAAGTGTTTGTATTACATTTGTACGCCAATTTTTACACTTTTACTGCAAATGAATATCGGCTCCAAATATCGGTTATCAGCCTCCTTAGCTACTGCTACTAATAATAGGTATCGGTCCTGAAAAACCAATATCGGTCGATCACTACTTATGGTGCTCATGAATGAGACCACAGGCCAGCGAGGTGGTATGGAATTGATTTTTCCATACGGCTGATGCATATGAGCTACACTAATGCTGGTTATATGTTTTTTGTAGTTGATTTTTGGGTTTGACCAATTTTGTAGTTTTCTTCAGTCTGGCATGAGGTCTATCTGGGGGATTTTCTGATCATACATATACATGATCAGGCAATCACATACAGTATATATATGATCAGACCAGTTTCAGGGAGGAACCAGAAAACTTCTGAAAAATGCATACTGGTGCATTCAATTCAATTCAACTCAATTTTATTTGTATAGCGCCAATCATAAATCAACAATTATCTCTAGGCGCTTCACAATTCAAGGCCAAGATCTCAAGACAATACACACAGCAAACCCAACAGAACCACCGAGAGAAAGCCAAGGGTGACGGAGAGGAAAAAAAACAACAATATGATAACATTGATTTGAGGCAGCATAAAATGTCACAAGGTCACAAAGAAGACAGAATGAGTGGATGGTAACTAAACAGGAAAAGCGAACCACAAAAAGGTGAAGAAAACACTGAGAAACCAGATGATGATATGACAGACAAGCCCAATAATCAACTTATGATTCAAAAATGTCAACGGATTCCCTATTGGTATACGCAGCCAAAGTGTGGAGGAGCTTGGGACGGATACCAGGTGATATTAAATAATTGGAAGAGAATCATGATGCAAAAGATAAAACTCTCTCTCTGCTTTCACATAACGGAAAGCAGAGAGTTGCAGGTAATTTAGTTAATTTCTGTTCCTTTTGTTTTTCATTTGTTGTTTCATTATTGTGCTTATTTTTGTTCATCTTCTTGCATTTGTTCATGTACATAAATATTTCCCTCATTTTGTTGATTTTATTGTTAATTTTCGATATTTTCCGTTCAACTGACTTAAGATTTTAGGTATTTCTGAATGTTTATTTCCTTTTTTAATTATTTTGTCTTAAGCTTGTTCATTATTTTACTTATTTTTGTTCATTTACTTGATTATTTTGTTCCATTTGTTGATTTTATTGATTGTGTTTTCATTTTTTATCATTTTATTTATGATATCGTTTAATATTTTTTCGTTTTCTTTATTGCTTTATTCATTTTGGGGGTTATATTTTTCAGATTTGTCAGAATTTTTGTTCATTTCTTTTTTTGATTTATTTAATGCTTATGTTATTCATTTTATTCATGTGTTACTTCAATCACTTGTAAAAGTGGAGAGGGGCTAAAGACACACATGTAGCCCTGGAGCCACAGGTTGCAGACCCCTGTAGAAAATGATAACCAAATAAGTTCCTGCACAAAGTAAACAAAAAAACAGGAGCAATTGCAGCTTTAAAGCTTAGAAGAGTAGACATTAGATCAAAGGTGTGTTGCAAATAGGACCTAAGGCCGTATTTTTGTCAATTATAATTTAACGCAAATTCCGAGTTTTTAAGGACCTGTCAACACCATGATTTTAAAATTCTTAAATTGTTTTTCATTAACTTTCCCTGGTGGGACAGGACATCAAAGCGCTGTATGTTGGTTTTTACTGGAAGTCTAATCAAAAACCTAGACAAATAACTCAAACATCAGCAGCTCTGTGTACCGTAGTGGTAGTACTGGTCCTGGGACTCGGCTCCGGTGGAGAAGTAAAGCGCCTGGGACATGGCCTGTGTGGCCATCATCCTCAGCAGTCTGTTCACCATGGGGTCTTCTGGGTCCACGGCCCGGTCCAGAGAGTCTGCTAAAGCCTTGTTGGACCTGGAGGAAGCACATGCATTGAAAACCAAATTAATGGACCATACGGAATGACACATTTTAAGAGAATTTCAACACATGCAACAAAATTTGAGGACGGTTTGTGCTTGGATCAACCAGATACATATTCTGCTATGACTGGGTCTTAATGCTCTGCTAACAATGTAGTATTTGTCATATAAAATACCAAAATATCATGTTTCCAGTGGTTATATGCACAAATGTGCTGTTTGTCCTTTTAGCAACTGTGATGGCGCCATGAGGCGGCTTTGGTTGTGATGTGGCGCCTTATAAATAAAATTGAATTGAATTGATGGTTTCAGTGGCCACATTACCATATGGTATTAAAAAGCAGAAACAGATGTTATCCAGACACAATCATTCATTTAAACTTTATTGCAGACTGGTAGTCCAATAAAAATAAGACATACAACATTTAAACATGAATAAAAATATCCTACAAATGACAAGTATACCAGTGTCTCCACAGCTGGGCTTGCTATCATGTACTAACCATATATTTGTCAAACACATGATAATTAAATTTTCCAAATCACTCAGATGACAAATGTATACATCAAATGTATTAACAGTGCTTGAAAAATAGTGACACAGTCACAACCTATCACTTGCACTACATCATCAGGGTCTGCCTAGCAATACTCTTACTGCATTACTACAAGCAACCTTAAGACTCTTCAAGCTGGCCGTATTATAATTTGACCACAAATGTGCTGTATATAGTGGGATACAGTACTCTCTGATCAGAGGCACATTCAAACCATCTGTACATGCACTGAAACAAAGAGTATGCTTGCTTTGGTATACAACATGTGACGCTGTCTATAAATATCATTTCCCATTCCATCAGTCCAAGGTATTTGATCTTATTACAGACAATGAGGTTAGTCTGTTACAATTTAAAAAAAGGAAACTGCAGGTGTTTATCCTGTTTGGTTCTACAGATCATAACTACAGTCTTATCAGTGTTATATAGCTTTGTAGGTGGAATTCTATCCTGTTCTGCTTGAAAAAAAATTCCTGCAATTGACATGGTCAAATGCTGCAGAAGCATCACTAAAACACAAAGACTACAGAATTCTCACCCTTATACCTGTTTACCATTTCCTTTATAGCAAAATACACGGCAGTGCCATGTTTAGCTTTAAAACAAAGGTGATTATCTGTGGATCATATAAAATCATTTAATCTAAGAGAATTCTCTCCAGTGCTTTTGATATTGTACTCATTAAAGCTACTGGCAGTTGTCAACTGTACCACCTTTATCCTTGATAACACAGATCACAGTTGCTTTTAAACACTGTATTATAAATGTGTTCCTGGTGGTTATTTGGATATTTGACTCTGTATAAGTCATTTAAAAAAGTAGTAATGGTACAGATGTG
>JAQQAE010011676.1:0-13506 GCA_029823295.1 Pseudamia nigra | reverse complement strand
TACATACTGTATATGGGAGTTTGTCGTGGGTCCAGAATGGATTAATTAATTTTACATGTATTTTTATGAAAAAAGTCAACTGATTCGGATAAAAGCCGTGATACCGGAACAGATTGTCGTCGTTATCTGAGGCACCACTGTATTATTAAAGTAATAACAACGATAAGAACAAAGATAAATATTTTATATATTGTGTTGCTGCTAGCATTAAATAAATCATTCAGTGCTTGTGCTGTATTTTTATACAGTATGAATCAACTTTAGATCATATATCATTTAGCAGTCACACTTGCAGAGAGAGACTTTTAGAGGGGAAGGAATTGTAGACCTAATTTAATTTAATTTTAAAAACCTCAGCCTCCACTGTGAAATGTCAACAAAACCACAAGTGTTTGAACTGAATTTTTCAAAAAAAAAAGAAAGTTAAATTGTTAAAATAGCTGGTCAGAGTGAATCACCTTGCATTGTGCCCCTTAACATTTGAGTATATGAAGAGATGAACCACGTTCACATCCACAAAATCCATGCATTGTTCTACAGTAATACGGCCCTTAGTCTGTGCAATTAAGGGCTTTTACAGCATCCAAAGATAAGCAGTTTGAATAGTCCACCTATGGACATGACACAGAGTAATGCAAAGTAAGGAATAATATTGAGATGAAAGGTTTAGAATTGTGATTGAATGCATTTAGACGAGGCTTGTCTAAATGACTGACCAGGACACTCTCTTGATTTTTTTTTGTACCACAAGTGGAACATATTGGCAGCCTCTGGTTCAAAACGTCCTCCATTTTTCTCAAAGTGGTCAGCATTCAGAAGGAAATAATCATTAGAAAATATCATGTCCATTCCTGAAAAAAAGATTCAACAGTAATGGAGGTGATGGAATTGTGTGCCCCAAGTAAACATGGGATTTTCCTCATCTAGGATTTCGTTCATACTGCACTTGTCAAGGGATTATTTTGTCTCTTGGCCCTACCCATGAGCCAGGGGCTGAGAAAATCCCTCACATTACACACACTCCGCTGCAACTCATCCTTACTCCAACTGCAAATAATACCTCCATCAACAGCCGAATCACACAACTTAGACAAACTGCCCATAGCCAGTTGCCTGGGCCTGGAGCCAGACACTCTTAAACGCTTCCCTCCTTCATCTCCCTTCCTTCACAACTGAAAAGACTTGACAAATTGAACGCAATATTTCCAAAACCAATCCAGCTGCTGCTATCATTGGATTGTAAAGAGGGGCAACGTACGGGCTGGAAAATCTCCCAATTTGTAAGTGTTTTGAGTTACAGTGTATGTGCCAACAGGCAGAATGAGAAACATGTTTGAATATTCATTAGCTATAATATTCTTTTCACGGCACCAACTGCAAAACAGCACCTATATTTGTTTTCACTTTTCCCATTAAAACATTTCACTGAATACAAAACTGGCAATTCCCTACTGCTCTTCCTTACAGTTTACAGAACTAAAATTAGAATCAATTTGATGAAAGAAAAGGCAATTTGCAAGTAATCATGATCTAGAGTATCCATATCCATAACAAAGGGTCTTCTGAAAGCTTGAGATCCAGTTTCAGTGAGCTATTTTTCTGGCACAAAAGTGAGGGAAGCTCGTAACCACTTAAGGCCTCTCCCAGATGTTAAGATAGAGGGAGAGACAAGAGTCAGCTGCTGAAAGATTAATAAATGTAACTGAAAAGCAGGAAAGAAAATGCTTTTAGAGGTCCTTGCCCCTGTGGGGGTGAAAAAGCATTGATTTTCCTGTTTCCTGAGCCATTGCTGTCATTTGGCAAGATGGTGCTTGATAAGCGAAGCAAGCTTTTCATGATAAAAACCTCACCCCCACAATCACCAGTGAAGTGTACTTCTTTAAGGGGCACATGGTATTTAGCCACTTGAATCAAAGCCATGGCCATCTTTGCCTTAATTTAATGTCATTTTTAGCCACTGGCCAGATTGCAGGTGGATGGATCGATGGAGTGAGAAAGCAAAGCGAGTGATCAATTGGGAATAAAGGTGATGTCTCCAAGCCTCTTCCCGTGACATCACCACACCATCACACGATCATCACGACTATGCAGATGAAGAGTCCACTTTTACAGTTTGAAAGTTTAACAGAGCAGTGTTCCTGTCAATGCATGGACACAGAAATAAAGACACCACATTGTGTCTCGCAGCAATTTATGGTATGATACATATAGAGCAGAAAACAAAGAAGACAAAGAGGAAAAAGCAGATGTCATCTAACCAGGGGGAAGGTGGTTGTGGACAGACCCCAATAGAGATTTACAGCACCCAGAGAGTGATATATAAAGTGTAAACAAGCGACAGATTGCTTGCCATCCACCCCCAATCCCTCACACATACACACAAACACACATTCCAATCCTGCGGAGCCGGCCTGTTGCCCTGGCAGCCTGTGCTACTAATGGTACTGCACTGGCTCGAAAAGGAGTGAAGCATGGGTGGTCGCCAAGTGATAAACCATGCATGCCATTGAGCTAAATGTAGTAGAGCTAAGATGCAAGGATGAGAAATTAGGAGACTGCAACTGTGACACACTAACACCAGACAACAAACGGTGCAGATAGATTTGAAAAGCAGTGTCAAGTGGTTAGAGGGTTTAACTCATAACCCAAAGGTTGTGCTTTTGATTGTCCTTGATCCAAATCTGATATGTACTAAGAAGTACTACAAGTTAAGTACTGCCTCTACTCAGCCAAAAGGGAAGAAAACAATCAAACTGGTTAAATGTTGTAGTAAGTAGAGGTTCAATGCATTGTGAGACAATCAGTGATTATGACTGGCGCTATACAAATAAAAATTGAATTGAATTGTATGTAAGTGACCACAGCAACTTGAATACTGCTTTAGAAGTTTGCACAGAAATCCATTTGGCATTCATAGCATTATTATGTGACACACAATTTTAAAGAAAATGTAAATAGATACTAAGAGGAATAATGGTCACACTAAGGACAAAATATCCAATATGTCACAATATCACAAGATTTAACTCACAATACCTGAAGTTAAGTATTACGAGAATAAACTGTACAATGTAAAATGTTGACAGATTTCAGGAGGATAGATTGAAGATGTCTACGCATACAGTAATTATTTTATTAAATGAGATTTTTTCTCATGTCATGATTGAAAGCAATATTCTTTAATGGAGAAAAAATGCTAAATAATTAACAACAACAAAATAAAATAAAATTATTACAGATTTTATTTTTATTGTAAAGTCTCCTATCACTTTATTCCTGATATATCTGTTTTTTTCTCTTTAATCATACCTGTGGCATTCCACCTATGGCATGGTACTCAAGAATCCATTAAAATCATATACCTATGCAATGCTTTTTCGACTGTTTCACATGGCAAAAGACATTTCACAGTTAACCAGTAGATGCCGCACTGAGCCATGAGATAATAAAACAGGTGTGTCAATACAAATTAAACATGTCTAGTCCCACAGCAAAACAATCAGGGATCAATAAGGGGATTGATTACAAGCTGGAGTAATAGGCAGAATCCCTAAAATAGTATTATTTCCCATCTACAGTTTAGAATTCATCATTTTCATACACTGCAGTGAGGTGGTGACTTGCAAGGCTATTGGCATGAAATACTGTATCTGAAGTCAGCAAGATCAGATATGAAAGGACCATTAGTATCAGCCTTGAAAAACCTGCATCCATCCAACCAAGCAAGCAAAAACACACATATCATCAAAACTCTCTCCCACCAACACACACTTCCATCCTGTATCCATTCACCCATGTAACTTTATGGACACCTTCTTGTCCATAAACCCTGGAGATGGAATGAGGAGGACAGAGTAACTCTGAGGGAATTGGCTCAGTAAAACACTATGCCCTAATCTATCGCTACCAGTTCAAATCCTCTTTGCTATTAAATGCCCTCTTTCCCTTACTTGTGGCATTTTATTAACTGCATTTTTTTGATGAAACCTTGAATCCTCTGACATCCCAGCATTGACATTGGTAGAGGACAGGGACAAGTGAGAAAGGCAGAAACCGTGAACTGTGTTGTGAAAGTGTGAAAGTCATAAGTCTAATCCACCAAATGAAGAGTTTTCAGTCTGTGGCAAATAATAAACCTCTGTGCTATTAAAATAAGCTGGCAGAAGGAGCGACAGAGTGAGACAGAGAAACAAAGAACAAAACAGAGAGGAAGCTCTAAGTAGCAACAGAAAATTTCACATGCAAACATGATAAACTGTGTGTGTTTGCCTAACTAGGTGTCAGGTCTCATAAGCATGATTATTCCTTTACTCCTTTTGTTGGATAACACTATACAATGCGACTGCTTTTACATCAAAAGGTATCTGCTCTCTACAGTCTCACAGAGCGAAGGTTTAAACCCTCATCCTCTTGCATCTGTGTCTCAACAGTGCTAACCATAGTTCCGTATTTCATCATGCAGCCTCAGAGACTTGAGAGAATACAGGACAGACAAAAACAAGTCTGAATGTAAGAACAGCTCACAAAGCCCGGGTTGTTACTAGAGGCTCAGTTGCAGCAGCTGCGAATGGCATGGCACACTTGAAAACACAGGTAATCCAGCAGCCTTGCTATTGGGAATGGAAACCTCCCTTTTAAAACTGCGCCAAAGAAAATAATACAACTATGCCCTGGTTCAAATTCTGTCAGGATTTTAAGGGCAACAAGACATTTTAATATTTATGGTCTTCACCTTCAACATGAAATCTTACAGGTATATCCTTTGCTTGAAGAAATAATTTGCAACATTCTAGTATTTTTTTTTCTTTACCAAAAGATGGTGGAGAGTGAAGTCAAGGAGCGACCAGATCTTGTCGGCATTCAAAGCAAGCCCTAGGAGAAATAATTCAAAACATTTATTTATATGAAAATGAAACAGATAGCATCTTTTCATGTGATTCGACAAAATCTTTGTCCAATCCCCCCCACCCCCGTGCATCTCCTATTGACTGTTTTGTCTGTGCTTGGCATATTCTGCGTACATGTATTTCTATTTCAGTCTGTCAGTCACTCACTCACCTATTCTCTGCTGCTACACCACCTGCCCCCTGGTAGCACTCTGTTTTGGATTTCCATCACTTTTGCCAGCATCTACATATAAGCTCAGATCACACATACACAGACATAAACTTCCATCCTGCTGCTCTAAAGGCACTGAAAATGGAGAGAAAGTGGCAAAGGCGTGATTACGATGTCAATTCATAAACACCTCGCCCCGAGAGACTGCATGGATGAAAGCACCAATGCCACTGGAAAATTACCCACCCAGCCAGGGACAAGTCATTTGCCACACAGTGGAGCACTATGGCATGCACACAGACAGCGGCGTGTACACACATACAAGATACAAAGGTTGAAGGTAAAAAACACTAGGGGCAACTCGGGGGGTGAAAAAGTGCATCAAAATGTGAGACGAGGTGATAGTGTGCATTTGTATGTGTTTCTGTTATGGTGCATTTGTGTTGTTGCTTCTGACTACAGGTGTCCTCTTGGCTGACGGCGGCAGGGGAGAACTGTCACTATTCAAACAGATGGAGAGAGACTTACACGGACAGAGAAAGACTCAGAGGGCAGAGAATTGCAGGGTCGGGTGTGTCACATGTACAAACACACACACACACACACACACACGCACACACATAATGTTCCCATAAACAGCCATTTTATATGTCCTGGAGCAACAGGTGGCCAACAGTTGAGTAGTTGAAAACACCACCTAGGAAATGCCACACAGCAAGACATAATCTATTTATTTGGAGACACAGCATAGCATAAAATGAGGAGGATTCATTGATATTTAAATAGCACGTGTATGTTTTATATGACTATGAGGCAGAAGAGAAGGAGAGGAAAAGGCGACAGCTGCATGTACTCTGGCAACATAAAAGAGTCATGACACACATTGAAGGATTAGAAAGTTGACATTTGTCTGGATTTATGAGAGAGAGGTGGATTGTTTCATATTGTCTAAATATATTCCAGTATGAGCAACTACATGTGGAACAAAACACACAAATAGCATCCTCAGATTATTTACATTTGGATAGAGGTTATTACTTTTGTCTGCTTAATCTAGAGTGCTCAGGTATTTGCTCTTCCATTCAGAATGATGAGCAGCTATTATTACTGAAAACAGCACTCAAAAGCATGTTTATGAAAAATTATGTTAACAATGAAGTCATCTAAATGATGAAGGTGACAACCTTCAAATACAGTCATTTTATACAGTAAATATGAATGTGGCAGAAATGGCTGAGCTGCGACTCAAATGCGGAGGCGTCAGAAACTGCAGCGCTGTTAATGTCCAGCTAGAGTCTCACATTAAAATGTCCAAATTCAGAGTAGAAATAAACATGTTTACAGCCTGGAGCAAACAACAGTTTTGGTCTCTATAGTTTATTTTCATCTCTATGAATGCAGTACAGGGCTGAATTTTACAGAACTTGTCTGTTTATATGATCTAAAGGCAATTATTTGTGCATAATTAAGGACATGCACATTTTGATTGACAGCTGTGCCCAGAGGCTTCACTGTTTCATTTAACCAACCACAGCTCCACTCATCCTCCAGATGCAAGTTCATTTTTGGATCAGAGTGAATAGATCACTATGGTGGCACCTTGTTTGAGGTTCCACACAGAAACCTATGGATGGCATCATGGAGGGTTTTTATTCTATATATTATATAGAGATATAGTACAATATATCTATCCATTCACACAACTGAATTTAAGGGAACCTTAAAACAAACTTTTTGTAAAAAAAATTTTACAAAATATTGTGCAACAGTTTTAGCAAGATTCTCTCATGACTGTTTTAAAAGCACGAGGCCCAGATATGCTTCTATTTTGTGTGAATTTCAATGTGTCTTCTCACATATAAATACCACCTAAAATTGCACAGGGAGGGAAGCCATTACTTGACGGACCAAGAAAAAGCAAAAAAATAACGGAACTCTATTAATCCCAAACAGGACATTCAATTTGACAGCCATGTGCCGACCCTGTAATTCAAACGCAGAACGCTCTCACTGTGAGGCGTGTGTACTAACCACTACACCACCATGCCACCCGCTTGTTGTACATCATCTAATTTCCTCCAAGGCTATACCATGCTAATTTTAAGTTTGAATTCCAAGTAATGGTATACAAAATACAAACACAATATGAAAGCAACATATTTTATCTACAGTAGGCAGCTTTGTTACATGTGTACATATGCACTCACCAGTTAATGCCCTTTAAGGTCTGCAGCACATTTCAAGACAAAGAAAAAGTCTATACATTGCAACTTTTTCTTATTTGAAAATGTGCAAATAAGATTTATCACATCTTTTATAATGAGGTGTATTCAGCAAAAAGACACCAAAATAAGATACTCTGCTGTGTTATGCAGTGACCCTGTAGCTTCTCCTTGAAAATTAAAAATACCACACTGGTGGGACTGGGAAGCTCTACTGCAACTGTGCTTAGCTGTGGAGTTTTGGCAGTTGAGATTAGATAAATAAAACTTAATTTGACTTTGCTTTCCAAATATGAGTCAGGGTTGTGTTGAGAAATAAAGAATTGTAGAATCCTTGATGAAAGCAAAAAAAAAACTATACTAAAAATGTGTTATACAGTATGTACGAAAAGGCAAATGGAGATGATCAGACTAATCTATCCCGAAGAAGACATCCAAGTGTTTCCCAGCACAGCCTTGTCATATAATTTTAATGTACGTCCTTCTGTCAATATTAATGCTTCTTTACATAGTATTTTTCATCTGCATTAAGACCACATTTTTCATAAGCCCCTTGTCCCCGTTGCACAGATGACGTTGAAATGTGTCCCAGCATTCTGGTGACTGTGCTTCTTTTCTCTTTGTCTTTACTCGGGAGAACAAACATGTCGGAAGTGTTTTTTTCCACCGGCCTTACACTCTTCCAACCATCTGTCATTGTGAGAAGGAAAGAAAGTCTTTACGCCTGGTGGCACACCATTTCATTCTACAAAGAGAATTTTCAGTCAAAACTAGTGGTTGACTGATTTTCTATTTCAAGGATAAAGCAGATAATACATAAACAGATACACAATAATAATGGCATACAGCTTTGAAGATTGAATGGAGCTTTAAACTTAAGAGAGGCAAGACTCTGGTGTCCATTTCATTTGGGGCTTTTAGTTAAATAAAAGATCCTGATTTTTTTGGTGAAAATAGTATCCTAAAGCTGCAGGTGCTGGCATCATGCGGGAACATGTCTTTGAAAAGGTAAAAACACTTTTCAAAGTCACGGCTGAAGAAATCTAAAAGGAGACCTCTTTTGAAAAATCAGGCGTATTTCTTGTTCTATTATAAATATGGGCTGCAATTGTAAATAAAAATGTGTTCTTAATGAGTCGCCTGGTTAAATAAAGGTCAAGTAAAAAATAAATAAAACAAGTCAGATCTGGGGGGTACACGATGGAGAAACATGCAGGTGTTTATTACTGAACTGAAAAATATCGTCATGGCCCTGAGTCCTTCAGAACCAAGAGGATCATTCTGGACCTTAGTAGAACATCAAGTTGATGATGCAGTATCTACCCCATCTATTACAACAATACAAAAGGGTGTGAGTAGCAGTCACTGTGTTTGGAAACGGCTGAACCATAGATCGTATATATAACTGGACAAAGTGACCGTGACGTTACCCATTAGTTTCTAAACGGCTGTTTTGAGGCCAATCAGGTTGTCCCTTCCTGGACGGCATCTTGGAGCCAAAAACAGGATGTAACCATATTTGGACGAATGGCAGCGGGGCTTACAAAGCGTTCATGCCAGGGGACTCATGGGAAGCTAGTGTTAGCTGTTAGCTTACTGATGCGGTAAAACTTCACCACGCAGTGTTAAACAAAGTCATACTGTGTTGTTAGTGTAAACACTTACCCACAGCTGCAGTCAAGTGTATCTCATGCATAACTATGAACATATTGAATAAATAGAAGATACGAAGCTCCGAATCAGTCCAACTTCGCTATAGCGAGCTGCTGCTATAGCGACATATCAATCAAACCCCAGCACAGCAGTGATTTGTTGGATTATTTGCTGTAATATATTAATAACGAAGCAAAAAGTTAAAGATGGACCGCCGCATTACTTATTAGATGGTCAAAATAAAACGTTTGAGGCCATGATGACCCATGAAAAAAAATGTATGCGATTAGTATTTTCAGATTGAAGACCAATGTATTACTATGGGAAAAAAGCTTCTTGGAGTTGGATGATTGGTTCCCCAGTGGCCAAGTGGTGGGATTACAACTTAAAGTTCTGTATTGGCTTCACTGAACAGCCCCGGTCGTTGTCCCTTGGGTTGAACATGTGTTTATGCATCTCGTACATTGAATAATCTCTGTGGGATTTTGAGCTAAAACTTAAAAGTGCAGTTGACAATGTTGGGAAACTAAATAGTAGCCAGTCATTCATGCTGAGCCAATTAAACAGATGACCTGACAGTCAACGCAGCTTACAGCCTTGCTGTTGTCAAGCCAGTATGTCTGTTCTTTTTTTTTCAACTTGTACCAGATGTTGAACGAATCTGAGATGCCGGTGTCTGTCCTCAGTCATCCTGTGGTTAGATAAGTTACAGTTGCTAAAATACATATTCTGGTGCCATTTAAAACTTACACCAGGAGTCAGTAGCATTTTGTTAATTTTCCTGATGATTTGCTTATTTTGTGAAGCATTTTCTTCAGCTTTGTCTCAATTTTTTTAAATTATTGAGTTAATTTTCTCTAATTTTCCCCTTAGTGCTTTTTGGCTTATTTTTGATTTACTGTAATGTGTGCATTACTGGACAAAGCCACAGGAGAAACTGGAGAGGGGGTGAAAGATTGCAGACCCCTGGTTAAATATACCTCTTAGAACAGCAATACCCCTTTAACTGTTCAATGTGACTTAACATTATATAATATGAACAAAATAAGCAGCAAAATTGAACAAAAAATGAATCACTTGTTTCATAAAATGAATAAAAATGAACATAAGAAATAACATGAACAAAAGATGTATATAAAAAATTAACAAAAATAGTTTATGCTATACCATATGGCTGACCAGGCAGTTAAACAGATACAGCTGTCACTCATGATTTCACAGTAAAACCCCCCTGGCGCCCACAACCACCTTTGCTATCCCATACTGCTTTGGGCATTTTTGAGTGTCAACAAATCTGTTATGATTGGCACCCCTTGTCTGCCAATGGAAACCTATGTAAAGTATGTAACAACGCTGCTACATGTGAAGCCTTTTCCCCGCTGTGGTTCTTAGCCTCCTGCGTGACTTTAATGTTTACAAAGTAATAGAATATTGAATCTAATAATGTTGTATTTTTAAGAGTAAATACAAAGTAAAAACTTTGTAACAACTCATCTTTGCATTCACATACAATGACGTGGCTTGAAATCTAACAAAAATCTGCCTCTCCTATCCGGGTGTTCCCTGGCTAAGGGCTCAGTGTGGGGCCCCCCCACTCTCAGAGACAGATGTTAGGGCTGGGCTCAGCCATCCGCTTTCACCATAATGAGAACTCAAGGGGGCCAGGGCCCACACAAACACAATCCACACATACAGTGTGAACACAGCAAAATAGAGATACCTGCCTTTGCGTGTCCACAAGTGAGGAAAAAAAGCCAAAACATCATCAGAGCCAAGCAGTGAGAGGCAGGAGTGAAAAGACCAGCCGTCGATTTGCGATTTAATATTAACACGCTGGTAAGAAAACACAGTAACCTTCAGACAAGCACAGACACACGTAGAGGCATCCATGATAACACAGACAGTATGCCAGGGACAAGGCATTCAAATAGAGGGCAATAGGGGTGAAGGAGAGGGGAGTTGCAGAGATAAGGAAGTGAATATGTGCACTGCTGGTCATTTATAAGAGTTTAATGAATGAATATAGTCTCTTAATTATCCAGTACTATTAACTTCAAGCCTATAATGGCCAAAGAATGGGACTTTGTATACGTGAGAAAGAATGTGTATTAGATCTACACAATCATATGACATTGATTGATATTTTGTTGATGATTTTGCTAATTGTTTTCATTTTGTTGATATTATGTCAATGATTTAGCCAATTTCTATTCTTTTTGTTGATAATTATATTTGTTTTTGTTTCTTTTATTAGTATTGTGGTGATTTCTTTGCAATTTTTCTTGAGATTTTGTTCACTGTGTTAATTTTTTCTTCATCTTTTACTTTTTCCACTGATCTACAACTTTCACTTCATTGTGTTGATTTTTGTTGCTTGTCTTGTTCGGTTTTATTTAATTGCAGAAATGGGAAAAATAAATAAGACATTTATCTGGTGATCGTTTGGCTTGACTAACAAGTTAAAGTCCTTGGGGAAACAAATTATGCAGTTTTCTTGATAACTCAGCAGTTCAGCTCAAATCACAAATTTCAAATATTGGCCAGTATAAATGAATGTTGCTTTTTCATCAAATTGTGCAGCCCTAATTTTCATTTCTGCACATTTTTTATACGTACGTCTTTTCACAATATGATCATGTTTTATGCATTTGTTACAAGAAAAATATTGTGATGATGTTACGAGACTCTTCACAGTATGTATGACCTTGAAAAGCACTCTGGGACTAATAAAGTCAACAAAAGCCACTCTAAGGACAGAGAAAAAATCAAATTAAAATTTTACATGCCCTTAACCCACTGGTTTTCCAAAAGAATAATCTCTATGAGGTCACTAAGACAGAAAGAGAAAAAAGGAGAGACGGATCCTCAGGGAAGGAGTGAACAGTGCGATGAGACCTAGCTAAACCTTGCCATCGGTAATTACCTCCACGCTAATGCTACGCCAGGAAACCCCAATGGAAGTGTGGAAAAGATGAGGATGGAAGATTGAAAAAATATAACAAAAAAGCAGAGAGATTGAATTTATGATATTTTTGGCTCAAAGATAAGACCAAGACAGACAGGGAAAAGACAAAGGTGAGGGAAGATGGAGAGAGATAGAACACAAGATGAATAAGGGGAGGGAGAGGAAGCTAAGTGATGGGAGGAGCAGGTACATGATGACCCAGATCCTTCTGCTGGTAATACACGGGGAGCTGCTGCAGGACCAGAGCACAGAATGAAGAGATACAGGACACAAAAATAAGCTAAAACAGTGCCTGTTTTACTGGACACTGCAGTGCCTGCAGTTTGACAGGTAGATGAAATCAAAATAAACATGTGGCCTCTTGCAGGATTGAAAAAAATCGAAATGTGACAAAGTGTGTGCTTTTTGCTAACTACTAATGCCTGTTGGGCTTGAAAGACCTGACTGCGTCTCTCAGAGCTCACTCCCTCTTCCCCTCCTGTTCTGCCTCTGTGTCTCTCTCTGCTCTTCCGTCCTGGGGAGGGAAGATGGAAGCACCTTGGTGATATTTCCCAAAACACACACAGGAACAAATGAGGCCCTGAGCGTCCTGTTAAAAAATGAAACAACCCAGCAGAGAGTTCATGTCCCTTAGGATTTGACCTAGACGCAGGTAAACACACACACATATGCACACGTAAAGGTACACGCAAACATGTTGGCATATGCAATTACTGAGCTTGTGCAACAGCCAAAGGAAACTGAGGTGCACCTTTACCAAGGGGAGAGGAGGAACCCAGTGTATGTGTGTGTGTGGGGGGGTGTGTGTGTGTGTGTGTCAGTGGCCCAGTTACGACGGAAGGATAAAATCGGTGCATCCGTGACAGACCTCCTACACAAAGCCAGCCCCACCTGTTCATTTCAAATGTTCCACCTGTGCCTGTGTGCCTGCACACTCATGTGTATGTGTAAATCAAGAATTCCCTACACATGTCTAGAAATGAAGGACACTGTATTATGTAAGTCATATTTCAGCTGCTGCTTTTATAAGTCATAACACAGGCACACTGCATCACAAAGTTGCAGGATTCATGGATCATTGTGCCTAGATTTCTATAGCAAGTAGAAAATATGGTTGAACTGCCAGTATGTGGGAATTGTTGGCAATAACTCAATACATCTCAAAATGCTGGAACTCTATTTTGTAGATGGTTTATGGTTTTTGGCTGTAGGGTCGTGATACGTACCACAGTGAGTCACGGACACACAGACAAAACGTCTCCATTGTATACAAATTTGCACCAGAAGACCATCAGTCAGTACAAAAAATGTCATCAAGTAAAACAAAACGGGACCAAAATACAGTGCTACCTCACTGTACAAAATTAATCCGTTCCGGCATGACGCTCATACAGCGATCATTTCTTATACTGGGTGGGGTTTCCCCATATTAATATATGTAAATATATTAATCCATTCCAGGACCCACGAAAACTCCCATATAAAGTACAGTGGTACCTCGCATAACGACGACAATCCGTTCCGGCGTCAGGCTCGCTATGCGAATTTCTCTGTATCCGAAGAGACTTTTACATGTAAATCCATTAATCCGTTCTGGACCCACGACAA
>JAQQAE010011675.1:0-13506 GCA_029823295.1 Pseudamia nigra | reverse complement strand
CACGAGGATTAAGGGGTAGAAGATGGATGGATGGATGGATTTTCATTTGTCCAGTAATAATGGTTAACTATCCACAGCACACAGTAACACAAACATTGACACAACAACACAACACTGTCTAATCAATGTCTGCATGTGAGAATGTATTGATAGCTTATAATGATCGATGTTAAATTTTGAACTTTAAGGGTCCCATGCTCTGAAAATCCATCCTTTGAGTATTTTGAGGTTTATATACACTGTGATGTAAAATAATGTGACAATATGACCTTGGTCAATGCTGTCAGTTGTGAGTGGACAACAGCAAAAACAAGGTGTCTTTAACTTTACACATTACATCATAACCAATCATAATCTAGCTAAAATTAGATCTATCCCTGTAAGCAATTGCCAGTATTCAAGCATTATATTGAGAAATTGTCCATGGAAAGTGCATTATTCTGTCTTTACAGTAGCCTTGTGTCAGGATCTGATCCTAGTTCACCTTGGGGATGACCTGATATTTTATGATAAAGAAAAGTGTGTATGATACTGCACAGTGAAATCAGAGAGTGTGTGGTGCCATTACAAAGATGTTCTTGGAAAACCAAGGAAAAGTCTAATCAGCATACTTTATTTTCTACAACCTTACAGAAGACACATATAAATGGTACAGACATACATATAAATGTTAAGACATGGGACCTTTAAAACTGTGAAATAGGCCTAGATTAGATGTTGGATTTCCTTAAATCCCCTGCTACATGCACACACAGTTGCTCCTTCTTCCTAGGCATGCATCAAGTATGACTGACTTGATAATACCACTGTTGCTAATGTGTGTGAAGCCATGCTAATTTGCAGTTAATTCCCAGGGGGACCCCTAAGCTCTCCACTGACAGATCTGTGAATCTGTATTCCCGGCTGGAATGCAACACTTTAAATACCCGGCGCGCCACAGGGAGGCTGTTACATTACAAACCTGTCACTCACTCACCCCACAGCCAGGGCTGGGAAGTATGTTCCTGCTCGTCTATAAGCTGGGTGACATCATTCAGACAGTGACAAAAAGGTATAACAAGCTGTTTTTATTCTTAGAAGGGTGCAATTTTAGAGAAAAAATGTGCAAAATTTACATTTGCAGCTGGGTTTCTATTCACTAGTAGAGTGTTTTTCTTGTGTGCATAACACCTGCCATGAGCTGCTACACAGTCTGTTTTGCAAAAGTTCAAATAAAAGGCTTTTCTTTATCATTCATTGCCTCAACATGTCCTGAGGTGTTCTAACACAATGTGTGAAAGGAAGTCTTGACACCCTTTCAAAAGTTGAGGCCTTATTTTGACACCACGGCAGTTGCACTCAGCTGGAGTGTTCTTTTTCAAAGACTGCTGCTGATGGACAATAACCTGCTTTTCGTTTGTCCCTGGTGTGTATTTGCATGTGTTTTGTGGTGGTGTGTAGCTGCGGCAGTGGCGGGCCCAGCAGGAAGAGGTGGCAAAGCTGGAGGCGGCTGTAGCAGCGAGACAACGGGAGGCAGAGGAGGCGAGGCTTAAGAGGGAGCAGGAGAGAGAGGCAGCTGTCAGATCACAGCAAAAAGAACAAGTAAACACATCTTCATTATACCCATCGTGATTAGTACGCGTGACGTTAAAATTATTAGCCTCCCAATAGAAAATTTTGTTTGTTCTGAATTTTTCTCAGTTGCTGTTTAAAAAAGTGCCAGACCATACTAGTTTAATTTCAAACAAAGTTATTTTTATTTGCAAACAAAAACAGAATTATTTTAGGAAAATGAAAAGGACCAGGGTCAATGTTATTAACCCCCAGAAGAAGTGACTTTTTATTCAGACATAGCACAGAGCACCACTCCTTGAGTGTAAGTTTAACGGTGTAAACCAGGGGTCGGCAAATCCAGGCCTCGAGAGACGTGTCCTGCAGGTTTTACAACCTGATTTTGAATGTAGAACTCCATTGTACAAGACTGAAACTTGAACTTATTTTCTTCATTTTTGACATAATGTCGTGAAATCTGGCTTGCACTATAATCAACAAAATTATTATTAATATTATTATTATTATGATCATTATTTTAATAATAATAATAATAATAATAATAATAATAATAATAATAATAACAATAATAATAATAATAATAATAATAATAATAATAATAAAATAATTATAATCAACAAAATGTTAAAAATTGACAAAATAATACACAACCTGAACAAGAAAATGAACAAAATAATAAATGAAATTAACAATAACATGAACTAACTGATCAGTTAAATAAACAAAAATGAACAGAAGTCATCTAAATAACAAGAAAATCAAGAAAATAGACCAATAAAAGGAACAAAAATAATAAAGAAAATGAAAACACTCACTGAATGAAACTTAAAAAAATAATAATAATCTGGACAATGTACAAAAATAAACAATATGAACAAAAGACAAAAAATGAACCTAATTGAGAAAATGATCAAATGTCTAGAAGATGAACAAAATATCACTAGAATGAATGAAAATGAAGAAAATCATCAAGACAGTGAGTAGAATTGGATAAAAATGAACAAAATAAATCAAAAATGGACAGAAGAGAATGAAACAATTAACAACATTAACATGAAAATAAACAAAATCAGAACGAAAATAAACATTTGAATAAAAAGGAATAAAATAACCAATATAATCAACAAATATGAACAAAAAAATCAACTAAGTAAATTAAATGAATGATATAATTGAGACAGTGAACAATAAAATAAACAAATAATGAAGAAAACAAGCAATAAAATAAGCAAAAATGAACCAAAAAAAGATCAACCTAATAGATGCCATGAACAATGCAATTGAGAAAATAAACAATATAATGAACACAATAATGCAGAAAAGGAACAGAAATGACAAAAAGAAATCAACAGAATGAATAAAGTGAACAAATGAATAAAGAAGTACTTAGATTCTCCGTGTTGTTGCTGTGCTCACAGGTACAACAACATCAAAACGTGTCCAACTGTTTAATTAAATCGTCCCCGGGGGTCTGCGAGGAGAACATGGGCCAAAGGAGACACTCTGATTAATGAGAGCATTTAGCCTGCATTGGATTCCATATAATTTAACACAATAGTCTGTCAGACGTTGAAATATCAGCTCATTCTCTGTATTTACACTTTATCTGATTCCTGCTCCGTCTCAATCAATAGGACATGAGGAGCCTAAGTTTACAGTTCCTCTTTTCTCTTCTTGTTAACTTTGTCTTGTTATTCTTTGTAAACTGATTTCCCCCAGGTGAGGCAATTCCATTTGAGGCTGAGGAAGAGGAGGGAGGATCTGGAGCAGAAAGATCAGGAAAGATTGGCCAATCTCAGGAGCATCATGGAGGAGCAGGCCAGAAGAGATAAGGACAGGTGAGCCTTGTATTGTGGGATTTTAAAAAAAATTTGTTCTTGGGCTTTTTCACCTTTATTGATAGAGACAGTGTAGGGAGTGTGGAACGATGGGAGGAGAGAGTGGGTCAGATTCAATTACAGGCCAGAGCAGTGGTGGGCACAGTGAATAAAAACAGTACTCAAATCAGAGCAGAAGTACAGTGGTACTCTGGCTAACAAATGCTTCTGGTAACAAAAAATCCAGGTAACAAAGAAAAAATCTGCCAAAATTTTGTTCCGACTAACGGGAAATATTTGGGTAACGTGTTGTTAGCCTGACACAACGCTGGACCCGGAGCTACCGGCCTTTATTATTTTCATCTTTTTTGCCCATTCTCTTACTTATTTATTTCATTCTAATGTATATTAATTTTACAAGTTACTTGACTGCTTTGTTGATTAAATTTTCTTCATTTATTTTATTTATTTCTATTTCTCATTTTCTTACTTTTGTTCCTTTCTGCTCATTTTTTACTTAGTTTATTAATTTTGATAATTTGCTTGATTATTTTGCTCAATTTCTTTTAATTTAATGTTTTATTAATTGATTTAAAAAAAAATGTCAACCTTTTTAAATCCTACACATTGAAGGTATGTTGCGGATACATAGCTTATATCCAAATGCAAATTAATTTGTATCCAAATGTATTTTTCCACATATGTTTTCAAGGAAGTGAATGATTCAGAATAACATTCAGAATAAACTGACTTAAGATGTACATTTTTATTATATGCTAAATTAATTGACGTAGTACTGTATATCACAGTGAGGGGAGGGTGGAACAGGACATTGGCAGATGGATCAGTGCGGCCTATGCAGTGATGTGGACTCTGCATCGGTCTGTCGTGGGTCCAGAATGGATTAATTGGTTTTACATATATTAATATGGCGAAACCCTGCCCAGTATAAGAAATATTTGTTTTTATTAGAATTATTTTTAGAACGTAACCCCCACGATAAACGAGAGACCACTGTACTGGCTACGGACAATATTTGTGCAATGGCTCTGATTGATTTTCCATTTTCTCTAAGCTTCAAAATTGCTTGCTTTTCTCCCATAGACAGCTCTCTGGTCTTCATGTTGGTTACACCTGTTTAACTTTAAATGCAGTCTGCACAGGCAAAACCCAAAGCTGAAACTGAGAGGAGACACTCAGTGCTATTTACCGTTTGAATAATCAGTGTAATAGGACACACCTGGGTAGCAAAACACACCTGTCAGTCACATGTTCCAATAATTTTGCTCACTTGAAAAGGGTCTGATTCACACAAAAGGTGCTATCTTCTAAGTTCTTTAACTGATTTTGATGTAAATACCTCGAAATAGAAGATGAAATACTGATTTTTTTTGTCTCATATTCATCGTTTGATGTCAAACCCAAATGTTTTCTGTGTACAGGATAAATAAAGGAATTGGCCTCACTGTTCCAATAGTTTTGGAGGGCACTGTATGTAAAGCAGATTTTTTGAGGATAAAAAGTTACAAATAATCTAAAAATATGCCGACAAGGCCTCTTTTATGTCTGGTGGTACACTACTACTTACTAATACTGAGAGACAGTTGGACTGTCCATCAGCAACACCGGGAGAAATCCCGGTAGGCTAGTGTCTCTGTGGGCCAATTGAGCAACTTTTTTTTGGTGAGTGGCATTATCAGCCCACTTGATTCAGCACCAGACCACTCATTAATTAAAGTTAGCCGTCAACGCCATCCCTGTACCATCAGGTGAATTCAGAGTAGAACCAATAACCAACTATACATGTGTACAGTATATACTGAGCGATATGTTTGCCGGCAGCAGCACTACCGACATAGTTAAAGACAGGGTTGAGTCGGCCGACCACACGGAGGGTGAGGTAACCCTGGGGCAGAGCAGGGATGCTGCTGATGCTCGCCAACCTGGTTGGAGCCAGCAGGTTCCTCCGAGCACAGCACCAGCAGTAAGTAATGTAAAAACAAGTGCTGCAATATGTGTACTCACTGTGTGTCTGGGAGTCAGGGCCAGCTCAAGGTAACTCGGGCATCTTTAAGGATCTTAATGGACAATCAATGCCCTCCCTCAGTATGTCGATGGGGCAGGGGTGGTGAAGTGTCTGCAGGTTGGTTGTGGTGGGCTGTCTGGGTGAAAAAGTCCCAGTCAGCCCCTGCTGATAGGGACAAACACCCCCATACCCCCGACACCCCACCACCAAAATCTACACCTATGTGTACTTAGGAATCTGCATGTTCTATGTGGTTTAGTTTGCCACACTCAAAGGCAGGTGTCATTATTATTATATTGGCATTGGCCGTGGGAATGAACTCAGGCAGAGAGAGCAGGTATCATGAGGGGCTGCATAAGAGATAAAAAAACAGATGATGGCAGTGGAGCTACACTCTCCATAAAAGCCCCATAAATCCTTCCAAAGCCTGGAGGCCTGCTGTGTCAGGAGTGATAGGTAATGTTGGTCATGGCAGAGGAAGAGAGGGGCTGTTTAGGTATAATGCCTCCTCACCTTCTCTGCTCCCCCTAGGGTGCAGTTTCGGTCAGAAATGTTACAGCGACGCAAGGAGGCGAGAGAAATGCATGAGGCTGAGCAACAGAGAGACGAAGACGAGAGGCAGAAACGTCTGGAAGCTCTCCGAAACCAGGTGGATGCTTTAATTACTTTTAACTCCATCAGCCACACTGATTTGCTCTGTCAGTTAAAATGACCCACACGGGAACAAAAACCACAAGTTTATGAGTAAAGGCATCACTGCCACCTTTTGGCAGTAAGTAAAAACCCAGTTGTATTTTAGCACTATATTAAACTTTTTTATTTTCTCCCAGGTTAGGGTGGTGGCAGAGGCTGACCCAGTGAGGCTGATGGCAGACACAGAGGCTTGGCGGAGTCGGCACTTGAATGTAGACGGTTTTGAAATCCAAAAGCCTCTGTACAGTATTAACACATACACAGACACACAGGTGAGGCATGACAACATCTACCAGGGGCAATGATTTAGTCTGAAGAGTGTAGGAGGGGGCACTTTAAGTCAACATCTGTTCTGGTACATTGTTAAATTGCTAACTTTTATAATATTCTGGTTAATGTGAGACCAAGATCCCTTCTGTAGCATTGACAGTAGTTGAGATATGATGGAACTTGTATTTTCCAAGATATCTTGGGTGACTATGACCATGACTGATCCACCCCAGAAGTGAATCATCTCCAAATATCCACCTGAGTGATATTCCCACCAGGT
Source organism: Pseudamia nigra (assembly GCA_029823295.1). Classification (NCBI taxonomy): domain Eukaryota; kingdom Metazoa; phylum Chordata; class Actinopteri; order Kurtiformes; family Apogonidae; genus Pseudamia; species Pseudamia nigra. Next base: position 6,869 of record JAQQAE010011675.1, on the reverse strand, counting down.
TTAGTGAAAATCTGTACAGGTGTTCTAGAGTTATCTTGTGGACACACACACACACAGGTATGCACCCCCCACCCCCACACACACACACACACACCAACACAGGAGAAAAAATGACCCTGCTTGCTGCTTTGCCAGCACACAGCGGGAAAAATACTAATATCAATAATTCACGATACAGTAATGTCATATATACATTTCTGGTAAATGGGTCCATATCATAACATTTTGTTTGCACTCTGTTGGGTTTTCTCTCTGTATACTCTTGAGGTTTTGGCCTTGAATTATAAAGCTCCTAGAGATAATCTGGGATTATGATTGGCGCTACGCAAATGCTATTGTATTGTATTGAATTGAACTATTTTATTGTTTACATGTAAAAGTTATTATGTATAAGAATGGAGATATGAATATGGCTTAAATGTACCCTGTCATTTACAGCATAAAATGAAAATGAATAAAATAAGAACCAAATCAACAAAATAAACAAGCTATTTCATGAAATGTACAATATGGAAAAAATTAGGTGGAAAAATAATCAAAACTTCACAAAACTAGAAGTCACTCATCAGATGTGCAGACCCACACCTCCTGCAGCCCTCGAGACATTATAAATGTTAATGTATAGAGCTGACTTGTGCAAACATTTTAAAGAAAATATTAGCAATCTGTGTCAACTGTTAAGGTCAGTAACTATGATTGATGTATTTATTTACCTTCAACAGAAGAACATAAATTTAATTGAACAAAAAACGACAACAGAAGCCAAGTCAAATTATGGTCAATGAATTCAGTTTACGATTACAGTACATGCTTGCAGTGCCTGTCTATTTTCTTTAACAAAATTATACCTATTTATAAAATGGTGTCACATTATGGATATTAGCGATCTTAATATTGAATACAATGGATCCGTATTGAAAATGAAAAGCTGAACGATGTTCTTCCATCATTTTAATTTCACTTTCAGTTGCTCATTGACCATGGCATAAACTATAATTTTAGGAAAAATGCAGCACCTATACCAAGTTCAATGCCCCTTCTCTCATTTGCATTAATTTATCAGTCATAAAGTAAAATTGGTGAATAAGTGACATCTTTTGACCCCTTTAATTTGTTCTTGAGTTAGAGCACGGAGACAAACAAACGCGACTGCCCTACCCAAACGTGACTGTTGGCGGAATGATCAAAAATGATCCCAACAATGAATAAATCTGACATTGTTTATGTTTTTTTAAGAGATACAAAAGTGATATCACCAGAAAACTGTTTGATCAAAGGTGACAAATCCCTCAACCTTGAAATCTATGCATATGACATCTACAACTCTGTAACTTTCCCTTTACTTTCTGCTTGTACGATTTCAAAAACACCACTGCTATGTGGTCATTTGTCAAACTCCTTATCTGTTATGTAGTTGTTATGAGCTACAAGGCCTCGTTAACCCCTGTTTCCCTGTTCACATTCACTTCTAGTGTTATCTTGGGTAACAGTGACCAGTGACATTTGACAGTGAAGGACATTATGCAAGTGGATTGGCTGGTCAAATGCTGTTTGTTTTCATTTTATAGACCTTTCCACATAGCCTTGACCTCTAGGATGAGTGCACTGATGAGTGTACTGAAGAGCTTGTGTGTTTGATGTTTAGTCATATTTGCAGGGAAGTTACGGTACCACCCAGTTATTGTGTAACACAGGACCTGCTGAATTACCGTCATTTTGTGAAAATCCCTCCCGTACCAAACTGGGACAGATTAGTGATTAATCTTGTTAAATGAGCAGTGAGATATAAAATAAACAAAGATAACCTAGACTACATGCAGCTTTAAAAGTATTATTTACTTGGGGACTTTTCATTTGCATTTGTTTTCCAGATTGTAGCTGATCCAAGAGTGCGGGTTGAGCAGGCTCTTCGCGATGCTGGTTTACATCAGAGCGAGTATGCCAAGGAGGTCCTTTCCGTTATTAAACCCCCTAAACCTCCACGAAGGGACACCAAATCGATACTCAAACTCTGACTATGGTCACATAGCATTACATTGTTTGGTAACAAATCTCTTTAGCCTTCTGTTAAGCATTCATAGGTGGTACACTTCGAATATTGATAACTTGGTTGTAAAATGCATGCAAAATATAAATCTAAAGTAATGTGTTTGTCTATAACTGTAATTTTTCCTGTAAGTACCTGCTGGTGTGAGACAGATGGAAACATTAATGTGATTTGCAAATAGCAAATAAACATTTCCCAACTGCTATCTGGTAATTTATAAAACAGGAAGGATCTACTGACTTTATCTTATTAAATATTTAAAAGATTTTGAGACAAGATCAGTCAACAGTTCCATTATCAAGTACAAAAGGATACTGTATTCATCATTATTCGCCTTTATTGTCCGTTTTAAATTCTACACAATATGCAGAGCATCATGTTATTTTTCAGTATGAATGTGCACAACAAATGAAAATGATGTCTACATATTTTCAATATTTATTGACTCCTTATGTCACTGTTGATAGCACTGTATGAAGGCATTAACATAAACAAGGTGATATGAGAGACTTCCTTATGTAATACTTGTCTATTTGTACATAACACATTTATCACTAAACTGCTTTGCAGGAAGCTCTACTTAATTTTATTGCACCGTGTGAAGTAATATATTTCTCATAACACAAGTACAAACTCAAAGAGAAATAGAACACACCTTGATATCTGCACACTTTCAAAACTGCAAAAGCTGACATTTTTAAAACTGCAATGATTATTTTCTGATGTTGTCAGATTACAGACAAAATATAATCAGTGACACAGACAGATAATCAGATGTTCAAAAAGTTCTTTTCTTAGGCCAAACAAATATACACTTATTTGGACAATTACAGTTACTATACACAAGTACCAAAGTATTAAATATTAAAATATACAATAAACACTTTAATATACAGTACATATGCAACACAGTAGTTGATCAAGTCAATTGTACAAATCTGAACATTTTAAAAAACGGTCTAATGCACATATTAACACGTTAAATGGTCTTGAACTTATATAGCGCCTTTCTACCCTACGGCACTCGAAGTGCTTTCCATTCACCCAGCCACACACACATTCATACACCAGTGACACTCACTGGGAGCAACGTGGGGTTCAGTGTCTTGCTCAAGGACACTTCAGCCTGTGGACATGAGAAGCTGGGATTTGAACCGCTAACCCTTCAGCTCCCGCTCTACCTATTGAGCCACAGCCGCCCTCTGTACATATCCATTATGTACATTACCACACACATTATGAACACTCCATGAGGCCGTGGGAGGACGGTGGGAGGACGGGTAGAGGGGTTTAGGCTATTTTTCCCAGGCGTTTCTTGATGAAGTGGGATACCAGGGCTTGAGGTCTCTGCTGGTACTCCACCAGAACGTCATGAGGGGCAGTGATCTGGTCTCCTTCGAAGCGGTTCAGCAATGTCACACAGATCACAGCAGCTGGAGAGACAAAGACATGTAGTGCTTAAGAATTGGTATTATATAATGGGGGTTATCACTGGGTAGTTCTGTAGACAGCACTTTTTCTGAATTGTTTTATTGTTAATTTAACTGTTATCTAAGCAGGTTGAGAGCTCTATACAAATAGAAGATGGCAGGCTCATCAGTGAGCTGTGAAATTGAACAGTAGGGTTTTATTACACATTTTGTAAGAATAATACCTTTGAGACCACAAACGTGGCACATTGCAGCAAAAACAGTCGACTCCATTTCAATGTTCCTCACTCCAGCCTCATAAGCTTTCCTCAGATACTCCAGCTTTTCTTCATGAGAGAAGGAGCACAGAGCACCATCGAGTCTGCCTTGACCTACGTAGTACAAACACAGAATGTGTCAGGTCATGTCCAGTGGGTGTTTTGTTTGTAATACTGGTCAGTGTGAGTGTAAATAGTATCAAATGTGACTACAAACATGCTCTTTATACCTTCATAGAAGTCATGGGTGCACATGGTGTTTCCAATCACTGTTGGCAGATTTTGGAGTTCAGAGGAGCAGTGTAGAAGTTCTCTGGCTACTCCTTCGTCCAGCTCAGTACTCCGGGTGATTACTTTACCCAGAACCACCTGCTCAAACTGAGGCTGGAAGGAGTAGTCAACTGCTTTGTCTGTGACCACCACTGTCCCTGCAGCCAGACCTGTAGACCACAATAGACCACACATTGAAACGTGACTAAAGAGGTGATTACATTTTTCTTTAGATTTCAATAAAGTCTATATTCTTACCCACTCCTCCAGACGTTCCAAGACGGAAGAGGACCACATCACGACATTGGGCATGGTGCAGCAGTTTAATGAGCTCATGTAGCATGATGGAGATTGAGGGGACGCCCATGCCGTGCTGAAATATACATGTGTACAATTTAATTGAAAATTTAGAACAAAGCATTCACATAAAGAAACGTGAATATTATGTTTGAATACTTACACTAATGGAGAGCACGGGTCCCACTTTAAACATACAGTAGCGATCAGTTCCCTCACAGATATCTCTGATGTCCTCTGGGTTTCCAGGCAGTTCCAACTCCTTGTGTATAAACTGTGCAAAAGCCTTCATGCGATTTGCACTGCCACCCACGCACACAAACTGAAGGAAACAAATGGTGAAGATTGTTGATTATGTTTCTGTGGCAGGTCTCAAATCTGTTTTTTTTAATCTGGCATTATTTCACAAACCTTAACATCTCCAAACATTTCTGGAAGGTTGTGAGTCTTGGTAGTCAAGTTGAAGTGATAGAGAATATCCTCCTCCATTGTGTCCAAATAGGGATTTTTCACCTGCACCAGTTGTCTAATAAAATTGAATGCAGCATATTAATACTCTGTTAAAAACACCAGTAAGTGATGTGAATGGTTGAATAAAACAAGCTATACTTACTTTATGTAGTCACTATTTCTGTCATTTCCCATACAGTTTAGTAAAATTGGAGCCATGGCTGCAGGTGACGAGTTGAGTTTAAAGTGTGTTCAAAAGTTGTTCTCCAAGCACTTGTTGTCAGACTAAAGATGTATCTTGCAGCTGGGTTTATATCATGTCGCCCTCTGATCTTGTCTCTGATTGGCTCTTGAGAGAGGTGTAGTGGTTGTCTCCACTGTCAGAGAAACACATAAAAAAATCTGCCAGCCCCAAACAAACAGAACAAGATCAGTCACCTCGGGATGACTGAACGACGCGTCAAGTGCACCCACAAAAAGAAGCCCGCATTTAAGCAATCAAAACAACCAATGTGACGTAAACGGCTATAATGAGTAAACCTCACAGGACCGTGAGGTGAATAATAACCAGTCTGATGCTACAGTGCAGTGACTCCCAATATTATGACATACTGTACAGCTGTTGCAAGCCAGTATGAGATAACCTTTACCATTCCACTTTTATGTTATGATGGGAAACTGTGAGATAAAAGAAAAAAGAACAAATGAAGCACATTGAGTCACTTGAGATTTATTGAAACCATCACATTTCCATCCAGAATTTCCTATTACTGAGATACAGGAGCAAAACAAGCGAGACATGATCATTACCTTCTTTATTTACAGTACACTAGGACCACTAGCATTAAATAATATGTCTCAAATTTAATTCAGCACTTCCACTTATCTTTTGCATGACTTGGCAACACAACAGAAACAGATTTGATGTGATCAGCATGAATGGATAAAGAAATTGCTGTTGTAAGAATTTCAGCTTGTTCATCTGGTTCCATGCACTGCCAGTCAGTCTTCTAATCTGCACAGAAAAATGAGCTGTTGTGTAATCAAACACACTTAGTCAACACAAAACACAAGTACATTATTAATCTTTATGAAATAATTCTCTAGAATCGCCAGAGATGAGTAGTACTCAAACACATTTCCTCCATTACATGTACTAGAACATAGTAGTTTTAACTCTATAAAGCCTGACCCAAGAAATAATGCACAGAAAATTCAGATTTTTTAAAAATCTGAAGCCTTTATTTGCCCCTTTAACAAATTAAATTAAAATAAAACTATTTTGCATCTATGTTTTTTTTAATTTGATTCATATTTGACACAGTGGGCATTAAACATAGTTCACCCCCACCTGGGGGCAAAAGACAAGTAACAAATTGTATTCAACAGGGTTTCGAGCAAAGTTTTTACCATATGATGATGCAATAGGTCTAAGAAATGTGTGTATCAAATATGATGCACACGGCATAATAGGGTTAATTAAAATATGCACTTCTGTGAGTAGTTGTATTGCAGAATATTTTTTTGCACTTATTCAGTTACTTTTGTGATGAAAAAATAGCACTTGTACTGAGTTACATTTGGGCACAGTCATTTTTACACATCCAGAATATCAGCAAAATAAGCAAAAAGTAGCAAAATACCGGTAATCAACAAAACATGAACAGAATGAACCAAGACAAGCAGTGTAATCAACAAAATATCAGCAAAGTAAGCAAAAGGAGCAAAATAGCAAATCAAATATTAACAAAATGGACAAAATTAGCTAAAAAAGTAAAAATATCAATGAAGGAAACAAAAATAAACAGAAAAGTTCAAACATTCAAAATACTAAAAAAATTAACAAAATTGGTAATCAAGTAATCAACAAAATGAATAAAAAGTAAAAAATAGTCAACTATATATTAAAAAAAGCAAAACTAAGCAAAACACAGTACATTGGGCTGTAATAAATTAATTACACCTGACAAGGTGCTCACTATTTGAGTGGTTTTTTTTTATAAGATACTCTTATTCAAGTACCATATTTTTCGGACTATAGGGCGCACTTAAAATCCTTTAATTTTCTCAAAAATCGAAGGTGTGCCTTATAATCCAGTGCGCCTTATATATGGATTT
>JAQQAE010011674.1:0-13506 GCA_029823295.1 Pseudamia nigra | reverse complement strand
TCTTTTTCCATTTTCAAACATTTTTGAAAAAGCTCCAGGGAGCCACTAGGGGGGCGCTAAAGAGCCGCATGCGGCTCTCGAGCCGCGGGTTGCCGACCCCCAACCTAGGGGCAGCATGTATGGTGTACAAAGTATTGGTCCTAATAATGAACCCTGTGGAGCACCGTGACTAACTTTGGATTGTGTGGATGACTGGTGATTAATATGTACAAATGAAAATCTTTCTGTGAAGTATAACTAAACCAGTTTAGTGCAGTACCTTTAATCCCAATATAGTTTTCTAATCTGTGTAACAGAATGTTTTGATCATGTCAAACGCAGCACTGAGATCCAGAAGTACAAGTATTGAAATTAGTCCATTATCAGTATTATACAGCGCTTTCGGTGCTGTAGTGTTGCCTAAACCCTGGCTGAAATTCTTCAAACAGATTATTTCTATGTTAATATACAAAAAACATACAAACATAAAGTTTATACCAGGCAAGGATGACAAACACATTACTTACATTCAACAATAGATCAAGTTGCAGCAAAACACAATGACCTCAGTTACTGTTTTACTGCATTCTCCTTTAGTTTTGTCTGGATTTTGGAATTACTGCAGATTTGACACTAAATATTCTCTAAAATGGAACAGAAGTGAGCCAGGACACTTCATCACAAAATAAATCAGATGTCACTTTGTCCAATTCCAGTATTAAGTCATTTTTGACCCAATGCTGTCTCTGCACTTTGCCTTTGTCGGGCAGAGTTGTCTAGACATGTTTCAGACGAGGCTGTATGTGGAAAAATTACACCCTGGGTTTTCCAAATATGACGTTCTGTCCAAGCACCAAGCTGGGAGTAAGAATGTGATTTCTACCACTGTCAGTAGTATATCAAATGACAATGCACCTGGGTAGCACAGAATACATCTTAACTTTGTTGTGCCAGAGATATGACCTTATAGCCAGGCTGGTGTCTGTGATATGAAGCTGCTTCATCTCTCTCTGTGATGCATCATTCCACGTGCACTGATGCCAAGTTCACCAACACCCACTAAACAACATCACGGGTCATGAAGTATATCAGAACATTGTAGACAAGACAAGTTTTCACACAAATACGTCATGCCTGCAGGTGTCATCCTCCCTTGCTTTTCTGCAAAACATGTTTTTTTCTCTGTTCTTATGTCATCAACCTCCAGTGATGAATAATTGAGGGAGGCACATTGGCGTGGAAGAGGAAAGAAGCTTTTTCTTCTCTGATACATTTAACTTGAGTGTTAACGCATCTGCAGGAGTCGTGGCCTCGTCATGAATTAAACATTGTACCATCAAACCCCAGAGGGAGTGTTACCTTGCCATCTGCAGGAGCAGAGGACAGGCTGAGTCTGTCTGTACAAGAGTGTCAGAACTTTAAAGGCAGGGATAGTACTTTCAGTTGCATCATCTGACCAACTCGAGTATTTATAAGCCACTGTGGTGCATCCTTAGGCTGATTTAAAACAGGCTTTATGAGCAGCCTCAGCACTTCTTCTGATTAACACACAAGATCAGCACTTTTATACCACACACTAAGTTTCGGCAGACTTTCTTTGGCTCTTTGTTCTCTGGGGGAGTTTGCCAGACATAGTGTGCATTGGTAGAGATGTTACTGAAAGTCCTTGGAGGCCTGCAGCCTTTCCTGATGACCCGAAACCATGTTGATTCAATGATTGCATGCTCAATGATCACTGAGAGGCTGGAGAACAGATGCAAACAAGGGATGTCACAGTAGTCCAACAAGGAGCAGGCTGTTAACACTGTGGTAATGTGTCAGTGTCACCAGACCTGTGAGCTGACTGTGTGAAAACACTGATGCACTGCTCTGGTCAAGGAAGAACAAAATGCACACGATGTCTCAGGAAAATAAAAACAAGAAAAAGTACAGAACAATGTTCATACAAATGTGATTTTTTTTTTTTGTATTTGTTAATGGCTCACTGTTGTTTTTCCTTTTTCCTATGGCTGTGAGTGTGCATGTGTTTGTTTGTGCAGGTAAACCCATGAATCTTGAGCCCATATTTGTGTCAGTGCATGCTGAGCAGATAAGCGATCTGTTGAAAGACGTAGTGCATCTAGAGGGTCGTGAGGGAAGTCTTCTGGTCTATACAGGAAGCATGTAAACTGAGCCTCAGCTGAAAACAGGAAGGGAGTGATGGATTGTTTCAACGGGCAGAGGAAAAACTTCATCACTCCAGCACATGGCTGAATTGTTAGAAAGCTGTTAAGATGTTGCAGTGCAGGAAGAGGAGGCTGTGTGTTTGAAACACGGTCAATAGGTCATATCAAGATTTTGGGCTATAAATATACTTTGTAAATGTTTTTATCTTAAACTAAATTTTTAAAAAAAGCTCTCTCAGTGTGATTTAATGTTCTAAATCCCCCTAAATGCACAGGGTTTTTGGCTTGATAAAAGTGATTAAATATGAATAAAACAGTTACAATAAAGGCAACAGTTGCATGGACAATAATCCAGCTCTTTTACAGTACTGTGTGCAGATCTGGGTGGTCCCTGGGTCATGACCTTCTATGCCTCTGCAGAAACAGGTGGTGCCACATTTTTCTTATCTCCCTGCATCTGCTGAAAAGATGTCGTCCTCAACTTTAAGCATCGTCCTGAATATGTGACTGGAAGCGTTCACAAATTGTCACCTTAGAGGGAAAAGTTTCCTTTATTTAGGGTGAAAAGGGTGACTGAGCAATATTTTAGAATAATTGAAGTAGTTTGTTGGATTATCCTTAGCCTGTAGCAGGGGGCATCCTTTACCATCTAAAGACAATTTTTAGACAGAAAGTAAAAATAAAGTCCAAAAATATTTGAATCTTTTATGTATAACATGACACATGGTGAATATTTTAGCTGGCAGTGTTAAAAATGTATTATTGCTTTATTCTTTTTTCATTGTGTTTATAGTTTTGGTCATGTATAATGATTTTGTTTATTGACTTGTTACTTTTCGTTCACTTTGTAGGAAATTTTCATTTTGCTGTTCATTTACTTGAATACTTTGTACATTATTGTTCATTGCAGAATCACAATCAAAATGTTCTTTTATTGCCAAGTATGCATACACATACAATGAATTTTACTTGACATTAAGTTGCACTCATACTGAAGCGCACCAAAGTGACGTGGCAGCCGTCTGTGGCGTCTCATGCAGTTGGAGGAAAGTGTGTGTGTGTGTGTGTGTGTGTGGGGGGGGGGGGGGACAGTAGGAAAGAGAGAAAAAAAGCACAGTTCCCAGAATTGGGTTCCATAGGAAGCAAAATTATGGTCACAAAGAAAAAAAATCCCTCATACACACAGTTAGCAGACAAGTTAACACACATTTTATTAAGATCTTTGGTAATATTGATCTATTTGATCAGTTCAGATTATTTAGTTGATTCTATGTTCATTTTGTTGATTATTTTCTTCATTTTTCTTAATTTTTATGATTGTTTTAGTTCTTTTATATTAATTGTGCGGAATGTTTGTCTTTTCCGACTTTTTCTTCATTATGTAGTTAATTTTTTTCTACATGTTGCTGATTTAATGCTTGTTTTGTTCATTTTGATTTATTATAATATGTTACTTCCATGACTGGACAAAGCCACTGGAGCCACCGGAGAGGGGATAAACACCCACATGGGGCCCTGGAGCCACAGGTTGCAGACCCCTGGTCTATAGGAAGAGTTTATATTGTGGAACATTGTGTAACATAGGCATAAATTATATCTCTACAAAGAGTAAAAAGTAATAAAACCACAAAAATTGTTAATAAGATCATGCAAGAGTGAGTCTTATGGGGTTCCTCCATTTGTGATATCATCCTGCAGATGGATCTCTGCGCACAAGATTCAGATTGAGTTTTCCATAAAAATAAAAGCTGTCATTTGCCCTTGTCATTGAGGTCTTCACTGTCTGCTCTGCTCCTCCACAGTAGTAACAGTGGCTACCATTACTTTATTCATTAAGTCTATGCAAGATTTCATTTCCAAGCTAACGTCATATGCTCGTGTCCATGTAAGCACACAAGCCTGTATGAAAGCATGACTAACCGGATGGTGACTCAATGGAAAATGGCAACAATAATGATACAGACCTTTAGAATAATATAAAAGTGACAAAGAAACAACTACAGCTGGTCACTGTTTAAACACCAAATTATGTCTTTTGTGCGTCAAATAGTGTGCTCACTGTTGACTATGAATGCAAAATTCTATTAAATTTCATGCCTGAAAGGAGAAAATATGATAACTAGAGGGCTGATGTTTTTTAGTGTGGGTGTAAAAATGCAGTGATAGGTTTATGATGTGTATTTCAGTGAATCAACAACACTGGAAAACCTGCTGATGAGACAACAAGCCTCAAGGTGTCTGGAGGCTTTTGATAACTGCAAAGCTAATCCCTTGACATTTATTGTATTTACGTATTTATCCGTTGCTTTGGAAATCTGTCTGAGGGATAGTATGACAGTATCCCTCGAGCCTACAGGAAGACACCTGTGTGGAAGCTCTCCATGAAGCTGATGAACTCCTCAAGCATCAATGCTTCTTTCCCTTCAGCAAACGAGTTCAGAGGTCACATACATTCATATCTTTGCTTGTCTGTCGCTGGTGTCACATTCCTCTGAAGCAGATAGAGTCGACACAAAAGCTGGACTTTATTTCCAGTTTTCTGCCACAGCTGCGGCACCTCAGAAATAGCCAACCCACTCACAACTGATGCCCAAGTGAAAGCTCTGCTTTAGTGACATTTCAAATCTTTCTGACCTAACCTAATATAGTCCTCCTGAATCATCAGTGTGAAGGATGACTTTAGATCAGGAGTCCATTCTTACCATGCCTGTTTCACTTTCCAAATGCAATAAATATGCTGGATAGGATAATTTGAGATTGTGGATGCTAAACAGGACACAAATTTAGAAGTATGGGATGATTTTCGACTTCCATCCAGGTGATCAGTGTTCGAGTCCCACTCCGTGAGCTTTCAGGTTGGTGTTTTCTGCTTCAACCCTTTTTGTGTCCATGTAGGAACCTTAAACCTTTCTCTGCCACGTTACCAGTCACATCTGAAGTTGGTGTTTCGGATCATATTGACAGGATGTGAAAAATGAAAAGGCCGTTTATATTGGACAGTGGGGTATCCGTTCAAAAGGGGCTGAGAGTCTGTTGAGATCAGATATTTTTACACAGTGTCAGTAGTTTGATTCTCTCTCTGTTAACATAACTTGTTGCTGTCAGTGTCTAAAATCACCACTACATCAAGAGTCCACTGCTCATTATCCTTTCACACTGAGTGGCATAATAATGACTTTGATCCTATCTGCTGTGGAGGCAGATGAACAGCCATACTGTCTCTGACACAGAGCAGGATGCATGTGCATGCCTGTACAGTCTCCGTGTAATCAGCATCCTGGCTGCCTGAGATAAGGCACAGCGGCACACTGTGAGGCTTTCTGCCAGGAGACTCAGAGAATGCACAGCAACAACAACGCCACCGTGGACACTTCTGCGTGAGCATATTATTTCTCCACCGTCATTAAATGAAAACACCAACAGATATTTTAGCTAACACCTTTCCTTTCATAGTAACGACTGGAAAAGCTTGTGAAAAACAAAACCTTTCACTATATACAGTATAATGTACTGAAGCAGTAAAAAATCTATATGAATTAGTTGCACCAACTTTCAAGGCTTGATCACCCTCCATTAACGCAGAACTACTTCAAGCTGTTAATCCATGTTGTGTTCCCTGAATAAGGCCTTTTTGTAAAATTCTGAAAGGTATGTTATTTTTCAGTTTTGGGTAACCTGAGCTTTTTTTTTAAAAATCTCAGATAGTTCAGCACATACAGTACCTTTGTACCATTTCAAGTTATTCATTGAGCTTGAACTGTTTGAATTTAAACAAAAAAACTGGAAAAATTGGCATGTTCTAAAACTTTGACCGGTAGTGTAGATGGACTGCAGGTTCCAGACCTTGTGAATTGAAAACTACACAATAAATATGGAGGTAAAATGGATGCGATTTCCGTTTAAACAGGGGCTATGAGAATCCAAACTGTTACAAATTGTTTCAAAAAACTTCAGTTGTTTTTTCCAAATATTGGTTGTGTGAAGTGTTATTTTGCCCATCTAAACTGCGATCTTTGCTCATAGTTGGGATAGTTATCCACTTGTAATAACTTCCATTCTTCTCTGATTACACTTGGACCATTATCTCAAGGGGGACTTTTGGAAAAACAAAGCCCCCTCCCCTAGATTCATTTCATCAACTGTATTGTACTATAAATCAGATCCCAAACCCCTTAGTCAGGGAAAACACAAGGGGTTTGTGCAAGTGGTACTACGTTGCATCAGCCAAGAGTGGAAAAAATGTTTTTAACATGCAAAGAGGCTGAGTGAGCCAGGGGCAGCACTTCAGCCAGAGCTCCATCTTTATGAGCCCGCAGACACAATCACACTGGAACATGTGGTTTTGATCTGCTCACGTGCAAGGCCGAGGCCAGTTAAAGCAGCAGTACACAATGATCATTCACTCTGCTGCAGCAATGAGAACCACATGCCAGTTTAAACCCAAATGCCCTGATCCTGGTCTCTGTTTTCAGTCATGTCCTGTCTCGCGGGAGCCCTGTTCCCAAGCCTGAAAACAATGGCTCTGTATTCATTCAGCTTTTCAAACTGTTGTGACTACATATTTCCTCCAAAGGACGTTTTATTTTAATATTGGATTAAATTTGCTGATGTGCTAAATAGCTGTGGTGTGACATAATTCTGTAATTTGTCATAAACATGGGACATTTCTTGAACTTCACCACACCCAAGGATTTGTAGGATGTAAAGATAATACGAATGACTTTCTAAACAATGAAGCACAAGATTTATCTGGGCAAATTCCTGATTTCAATTAAATTCACAAAGGGGCTTTAAGATGATTAATGCAGCAGGAAATAACAAACATAAAACATATGATTGATTGATATTTCTGCTAATATGTGAAAGCAAAACATTTTGGGAATAATTTAACACAATATTTGACATTTAATTACTTGCCAAACACCAGAAAGGCTCAGTTCAAGCTCTTTAAATGTGAGGCTTTTAAAAAATAAAACCCTAGGCTATAGTGATGTATTATTGTTGGTTCTATAAATTATTATACAACTGCTTAATAAGGTACATTTGGCATGTGTTTGTACTGCCTGATGCAGCTCCTCCAATGCATCTGTTTTGTCTTTATAAAATAAATAAATCCACTCTAAATAGAAAAACGAGGATTTCAAATTGAATCCATACTGGTGGAGGGACTAATAAGATGTTTAATTTGAAAAGAAATCTATGACAGGTGTTACTGCTATGTTGATATTTAGACATTTAATAACTAAATGGTTAATTAGATGCAATACTGACAGCACATAATAGATGGTGGATTTAAAAATAATGTGCAAAATTACTTGTTTTTTCTATTTAATTTGAAAAATAGAAGTTCTGTATCCGTAGTGTGTAAATATATGAGTCACCAGTTCAACGCAAGGCTTACACATAAAGACAGACCATTCAGTCATATCCATCCCTATGGGCAGTTTAGACTGACCAATTAACTTAACCCCTACTGTGTGTTTTTTGGTTGTGGGAGGAAGCTGGAGTACCCAGAGAGAACCCATGTTGACATGGAAAGAACACACAAACCACACTGGTTCAAACCCAGGACCTTCTTGCTGTGAGGTGCTGGTGCTATCGACTGCACCACCATGGCTGTAAATGTATGAGATAATAATTTATCGCTTTAACCGGGCAGCTGAGCAGGACAGTGAGGGACAATGTAATGCATGCCAAAATAGTGAAGCTGATGATCCAGAGAAACATCTGCCGGTCCCAAAACCAGATTACCAATAAACTGAAGGCACTGAAAAAACTAGTAAGCAAAGATCCATGGCCACAATGAAAACAGGAGCGGTGTTCGCCTTACTACAAGCTATGTCACAGGATTTTCAGACACATAACGCTTGCCAACCCTGTGCAGCTTTCCTCCAGCTCCACCAGACAGGTCAGAGAGTGAACAGCATCCCCCAATGTAACATGTTGTTGTCTGTCCCTGAAGATGACATGTTGTCTGACCGCTCATTTTCAACCCCGAAGTTATTAAGTTAGTATGCATCGACCCGGGTCCGACCTGGGTTGTTGGTGTGAAAGGGGTCCTAGTGAGCTCTACCTGTGAATGTATCCCACTTGCCTCATTGTCTAAGCATCCTCTTTGCCCCTCTGCTTTGTTCTTTCACTGACCATGAGTAAATCATGACCAAACTTTCCTACTGACCTTCAAACTGGGGAAATAACCTTAATATTTTAGGACTAAACAGCTGGCTAATCCTCTTTGGTCAGCCAGCAAACACCCTGAGTCCACAGAAACCTGAGTGGACACCTAGGCAGAGGTGCGTAGTGTTCTACATTTGTGCTGTGTGGTAGAAAGTGGCAGAACAGACAGGTCATAACCCTGAACTGGTGGGAAGACTGGTGATGCATGCGTCTTCATTTCTCTGCCTGTCTCATGCTGTTGCCTTGCATTCCAGCTTAGACCGTGACAAGCAGTCATTGCTCACTTGCGCTATTCAACACTCTCCTACATTCACTTCTAAAAAGCAGGTGATAACCAAGAATACTTTCACTCTGTTGACAGGCTGCACACCACTGTGAGAAAAAAATAGAGTGGTGACATGACACATTTTAAGCACCTAGAGAAGACATATAGATAATTGTGTGGCTGTCCATAGTATCCATTGAGGTCATCCGGTCACACTACAGGGACATTATTCTTCTGTCAGAGCAGCCGAGGCTGTAGCTTGAGGGCTGAAGGCCATTTATGCCTCAGTTGCAACAGCTCAGCCTTTTATAAAAACTTTTTACATTGTTCCCCATGACCGCTCCCTGTTGTTTCTGTCTATTCTCTCAAATGCCACTATAGATAATGTGCAAAGCACGTCATCATTCTTCCCTCAGATTAGGCTGAGGAGAATATTGTGTTTGGAAGCTCTCTCCGATGTGGTGAGACCGAGCCTGGATGAATGGGCTGCTGTGAGTGGGACTAAAGCAACAGGCCTGTTGCTGTCTCTCCAGGGCGCCACTGGGACAGCCCAAGCGTGGAAGCCATCACGGCTCCGGATGCTGATGTGTTCTGACAGTGTTGTGGTAGATCTGCTCTGCTGTAAGAGGTACATAGGAAATACGGGGAGCTCTTGTTTTCAATCCACAGTTTGGCCTCAGTGGGGCATCATCATGTGTGTGTGGCCAATTTCCGCATTTCAGGCACATAATTCTCTTTTTCTCAACTCTCAACCAACAGCTTCCCACTCCCACTCAGTTGTTGCTGTTATAATTTGTCCTGCTCCCCATCGTGTTTGAATTAACCCAATGGCTCATCAAATGCTGCAGCTCTTTGGACAAAACTGCAGCAGGGCAAACCTCATGGAATTTGCAGTTTGCTGCACTGAGGCCTAACACATGTTTTCTCAGGGCTGGTGCGTCGAGGTACGTCGCGTGGGAAACACTTGCATTCCACACCCACTTGTTGACCTTCCTGAACTCTCACTCTGCTGGCTCCACCGTGTTACCTTGGCCGTGGGGAGACAGCGTCCACTGAGCTCACGGGGAGGATGAACATATGTAGGGGGAACCACGAGCTCAGCAAAAATAAACTGATGACACATACATGTGGGAGTCATCTGTTATTATTAATTTTTTCACATTCAACAGTGCCTGAGAATTTTGTAGATGGAGAAGAGAAGCAGGTCATTCCTAATCGTTAGTTGTTGTGGATAGATTACACAGAAACAGTACTCAAGTAAAAGTACATGTACTGCTTCCTTCTAATTCTAGTGACTCAGGTAGAAGTACTGTGGAAGTACTCCTAAACATCAGTACTTGAGTAAAAGGAAAAGAGTAACTCATAAAAAAAAACTGCTACCGTTTAACCAACATTGCAAAATTTGTTCACTTACTCATTTGCATATTTGCATATTGTGCATATGTGCATAGTTTGTATATTTGCATATTTGCTCATTTGTGTGTTTGCGTATTTGCATACTTGCATATTTTGTTTTTTTGTTCAGTGTTTCTTGCTTATTATGGACATTTTTGACAATTTTGTTGCCCACTTTGTGGACTTTGTGTTCAATTTCTTGATTGTTTTTGTTAAGCTACTTGATTATTTTCTTCAGTTGTGCCTATTTTGATTCTGTTTGCTTATTATATACCTTCACATTAAATTTATTTCACTATTTCCTTCAGAATTCTTCATTATTTTAATTGTTTGTTAATTTGGTCATCTCGTTGCATTAGTTTATTTATATTACTAGGGAAAAAAACAATTATGTTCAATCTCAGTACATATTTCTGAAAAAACTGCTCAAGTGCATGTAAAGGAATAAATGCACTTGTGTTCTCCACAGCTCTGATCATTAGTCACAAAGAATCATTTCTATATAAATTCATCACCTCATGCCTTGTTGCAGATCAGCTGGTGCTCTCGCTTTACAGCCATTTGAAACCCATTCACATTCTTCAGTTAAAACAAACAAGAAAATGAAGTTTAACAGCTGTTTGCACAATGAGAAAAAATTTCTTATCTTGTATTTTATCAGCACATATGTGTTAAAAGATACATAGCTCTGTGTTGAGTCACGTCAGACCATGTGACTATCTCCGACAAAACAATGGTCCAACCCAGTGTGAAGATTATGATCACAATAACATGTAAACTTCTCTGTCTGCTCACAATTTTCCATGAAGATCTTCTTACGTGGCAAATACTAGTTCACAATTAACCACAGGCGTTAGAAGAAATACCATTAAGTATAGGATTGTCATTCTGCTTTGTTCGACGTGTCCAACAAACTTAAAGATTAATGTTTCAGCTTCATTCACTGTCCAGGGATTTTAACCTCGGCAGGTGCATCATGCCACACATCATAGCAATACTGCAGTGATATATTATTACATTTCTACTAAAACTGATTCGAAAAGCTCCAAAAACTTCAGATGCCTTGATAATTTTACTTTTATCTCATCTAATACTGTACAGCTGTGTAGGGGGAGAGAGACGGCAAAAGATAAATTGCACATGAAGTAATCCAGTTAACATCACTTTAATCTAGTCCAGAGACCTATAAGCACGTTAGTTTGCTGTGAGCTATTTGATGTGTGTATTTGTGGCAGTTGAGGGTAGTTGTGACCTGTTCCTTTAAATGGCAGCAACAGCATAACTGAGAAGACTATGTGTTTTTTCACATTTTAGAGGGAAAAAATAACCTTTTACTGTAAACACACCAACTCTATATCAATTTGCAGGAGTGGCCAGATGGTGGCACGTACGGTATCATAAATCTAAGCTGAGAGCTGCTCCGGAGTGACTACATGCAGCTACCTTTTCCAACCAGAGAAATTTTTTTTAAAAAAACAAAGAAAAAGAAATTTAATGCACTCCAGATCTAATTTGCGAACCAAACTCTTCAACTGTATGTCTGCTAAAAAAAACACTTAATTGAATCAAGCATATTGATGTATCTCTTCACACTGTCTTTGAGTTTATTTAATTGCTCGTGTCCATTTTAGTGCTTTGCTTTTTAAGGAGGTTTAATCTTGTTTCAGAACATTTCCATGACAGGAGCAGTTTAACTCTTTTTTTTCAGTCTCTAAGGCGTGTGGCAGATGCCCTCTTTTCTTCTGGGGGGCCCTCATATTCAAATCACAGCAGCTGGGAAGTGCTTTGGTAAGAGGAAAAAGAATGGGCAGAGACCGGGGAGTTCTTAAAGATCTAATGGGGTGGGGGTGTGCATTAGTTTGGCTGGTGTATAATCTGGCACACTTCTATAACACTGAAACCCTGAGGTTCCCTGTCATTGATCCATAAGCAGTGTGAGGTGTGCAGGCTGGGGCTTTCAGGCCTTTTACTTCTGTGTGAAGGCGAGAGAGCAGAGAGAGGGGCTGTGAGTGGGTGGGGGTGGCATGTGGCTAGAGAGACAGCAGGTTGTCTGCCCACAGGCAATGATGCTGCAGCAGGGGCCGTCATAGGGAAACACACATGTCACTGTGAGCCTGACATTATTTTCTTTGTTAGTCTTCGTGTGGATAATGTATTCTGCCTGCATACATTGCCAAAGCGTGATTTTAAACAGTATGCTTCCACATATGCTCACCTTGGCACTGCACACTCATGAAAGTCATTAACAGACTACAGTGTCCATAAATTAGGAAAAATGAACATCAGTTTAACAGAAATGCTTAATGTTTTCAGTACTCTTAACTTCATTGTATTACTGGAGTCAGATTGCGATGTAACACATGAGTATGACAAAGTTCCATGGAGTGAAACCTGGAACAGAAACAAAATATCTAACCAAGGTATCAGCTTCCAAGTCTTTTTCTTTTTTTTTTGCTATGCTGTCTGCAGTAACATCAATTTTAAAAATTATAGTGCAGTCACATATTTTTGTGTAGTTTAGTTTGTGGCTTTTGTCATGGTTTGTGCCCCCCTTGTAACATTTAGGGGGAAACTTAATGCTACAGAAAATTGAGACCATTTAGTGGCTTTATTGTATGGATGGTACTTTAAATAGGTCAATGTCTGTGCATAAAGCTGAGTCCATAATGACTCCTTCTTCTGTAAACAATTTCCCTGAGTATTTATAGTGACTTACTGGCTCCAGTTACCAGTTGAATTTGGTAAAAGACATGGACTATAATTATAAAAATACTTTACTGTATTAAAAGACTAACACTACTATTTTAATATAGTATTTTTACATAACATCTCATGATTAAAATAATGAACTGCCATGATTATTATTATTATCATTATTAATGCTTACAGTACTGTATTAATGTTGACTATTGGTGATGATATTTTATATTGAAAGTGTATACAAATATACAGTTACTAATTTGGTCATTTTTATATGATGTTAAACAACAGTAAACATAAAGCATTTGCATAAAAGTGTCACTTAATGGTCTTGCTAGTCAGACTTATTGACCACAGCTACAGTAGAGCTGATGGCCAGAAAACAAAAAAGTTCAATTTAGCAAAAAGTCTGACTCAGCAGGTGAGTGAGTTGCCAGTTAAAAAACAACGAAGCATCTTTTATTCTTCCGACATCTAATAAACAGGGAAAAAATAATGACAGATCAGAACACTGATTACTCAGTCTAGATGAAAATATGAGACGAGAATTATTATAGACTTCATTTGACTTCAAAGTACTGTACGTCAGGGCTTTTTTGAATCAACTGTCAGCAGTATTAAGCTGTAAGACTTTTACACAGTAGCTGGACTTAGTGGCAGAGAGATTTGTCTTTTTCACAAATCATCTCATCAGTCACACATCTCTTTCCCTTCTGTGTGTGCACACCACACACATACATGCAGTTCTCTTTAACTCTCATTCACTAGTTCAAATATGTGAAAATACATTCCTATAAGTTACAAAATGAATTACATTAAAATGTA
>JAQQAE010011673.1:0-13507 GCA_029823295.1 Pseudamia nigra | reverse complement strand
TTGATCCAAAGCAGCAGTAGCCTCTCCATAACACAAGCTAACGGCTGTTAGCCACTAGCCTCTGTTAGCTTGGCTAAGGGCTGTTAGCTTCCGGGTCTTTCACGTCCGAGACCAGGAAGTGACTACAGGCTAATGCTATTAGCCATTAGCACGTGGTAACTTGGCTAACAGCTGTTAGCTTCACCGAGACCCGGAAGTGACTATTCGTTCTCTGATTAAAACCTCATCCGAGTGAAATTTTTTGCAGTTTTTTTCTTCAGTATCCAAAATTTCTTCAGTATCCGAGTTCATTGTCCGAGATACCACTGCATTGATTTGACATTGTTTATATACTGCCAGGCTGTAGGTTTTAATGGATTCTGCAGTGAAAAGCCCTGGCTATGATCTTCACTGCAAAGTATGCACTAGTATGATGCATGTTCTCACTCACTACATAAGAAGAAGTGAAGTCACACCTTCATCACAGTGTGTGGTAAGCACTAACATCAACAGCCATCACCCTTCAGTTTGTAATACATTAATAATTGAAGTGCTAATGTTTGTGCAGTTGGTGATATGGTGAGCATTTCCTATATACAGCACATGTGCATAATAAATGGGAATTCGTTTGAATTTGTCTTTACTAATACACACACTTGGTGAGATGTGCTTTGTGAATTAAACTAAGCACATACTACCTGTACAGTACATATGTATAAGCACTGTGGCTTTATTAGATATGCTAAATAATTTATGCCATGAGCACAGGAGAAAAGGAGTCGGCATAATTATAAAACATCACTCTTGTCTTCCACTTGGCCCATTAAGAAAATGATAGGTCCCAGTACCTGCTCTAGTAATCAAAACCTTAGAGATTAATCAAACTCCCCAACCCCCAACAAATTACTCCAACCCACCCCCCAGGTTATATTGAAATTTATCTTTGAACACACATGGGTTACATTCTAATCAAAATCCATTATTCCTTCTCTAAGAACCTCGAACAAACACTTTCAAATATTCAGAAAACATATCCTGTTACGAAGAACACTGTAGCCTTCTGGCACACGCACTGTTCCAAAATTAATCTGCTTTTTTCTCAGACATGCCCTCATTGCCATTGCAGGGATCTCAATGAAGGAGAGAGACCTGGGCTGCTGTCTCTTCGACAGGAAGTCACCTAAAAAAAGGTTTCGCTCAGATGTGTCCCGTCTCTTTGGGTCTGAGAGTACGCATGTCCGGCTGTCATTAACCTACTGACTCACACAGTGCATGGCTAGGTAATTAAAAGCACAGAGATTTATCATGACGTCTTGTCGTATGGCAAGAGTTTTTTTTTTACCCTCAGTCCCTAAAGAAAAAATCTGAAGCTACAAGTCAAAGAATATTTTACAACACATAGGAAACTTCCCTCACAGCTATTTATTCTCCTTGCTAGCCGTGTTATCTGCTGCGCTCCTCCAGTAACAGGGAGTTAAATGAGTTCATAGATGCCACCCAAAGTCAGAGTGTATGAAGGCAAAATGAACCTGACTGGAGGCAAGGGCACAGTGACTCAGCTATGGTGGTTCTAGCAGCCAGTTTTAATAAGACAGTGTGACTGTTGATGGGGCAAAACCAAGCAGATAGACACTCAATGCTGCTGACTTTCAGGTATTAGCTCAGCAGGGCCAATTACTATATTAACTCTCCCTGTGGGCCTCAGTTTCCAGATCCACCACACCCTGCATGCTCCGAACACACATGGATTACATCTGTGCTCACATGAACATGCATGCAGATTTGCAAGACCACAGTGTAGCAAAAAATTAGGTTCATATTGAACTATTCAGCAGCTTAAGCACATTGTGCTCCCCTATAATGTGTCATGAAAGTTTAGGTTCCCGTCAAATAATATTTTCTAAATTAGCACTGTCTTCCTTGGCTGCTTTCTAAACTTGAATAGACCATAAGCATATACAGTAGCTGATGTCATGCACTCATATAGTTGGAAATAAAATTAAATGCTGGCATGGACTGTAGAAAGTATTTTAGTGTAGTTGTGCAGTGCAAGTTCACTTTTTTTTCCATATAAGAATTTTATGCATGGCTACACACTCAGTTGTAAGTCCAGTAAAGTATTTATGCATTGGACACATGCCGCATTGCTTTTTAGACACCCCCCCCTCCCAAAAAAAAGGACATAAAATAGAATTTCTCCTCTGGGGTCAAGGTAAAGCTGGAGCACTAGTGTAAGGTATATTTTGCAGACAAGGCTTCTGGACTGTGAGAACCACAGCAAAAAGCTCAGTACATTTTGCCTTGTTACATCAACATAAGACAAACTGCATCTCACCATGACTAACAGCTCCAGTGATGTCAGTCTTCAGAGGTTGAATAAGGCTGGTGCCAATTCAGGTGCTGCTCCTAAGAAAGTGGAGCCAATTGAATTTAGCCCCCAAGAATCCTATATGGTAGTCTCCTACTGAGTGTGGAAAAGGGAGCAATGAACGATTTGTCTGACTTTATCCTGTGGAGTTTGTCTGCTCGCTGCTCCGTCTGTACACCATGTGCTTGGTAAGTGGTTTTTACAGTAATCTAAAGAAATCTCAAAATGGTGCTTTTAACGTATGGCTGCCTCCAACTGGGTCTCAAGCAGTCTGCATTTTTATGCAAGAGCAAGGGCAGGTTTCACACAGCACACAGTGGTGCATTTGAAGTTATATTTTAAAACTTACTGGTATTAAATGGCCTTTCTTAACAGTAGCTTAAACAGTTACAGTAAAAAATACAGTAATGTGTTATCTGAAAAACCTAAGCTCATAATCAAAACTCAAATCAGTCAGAGACTAACTTAAAAATCTCTGAACTTTGTGTTATTCAAATCAATTTGAGACAAAATTAAAAGACCTTTGAAATACTACAGAGACTACAGTATATTTGCCTAGATCCTTTCAAGCACATATTGTTAATTTTGCTATCATTGAGTATGATTTTGTTTGCCGAAACTATTGAGAGTCATAATGCTACTTACTTTCCATGTCTGAGTACTAAAATGATTGATTTGACAGCATTATCCAGTCGGTTTATTGGATTTTGCAGTGAAATGCCCTGGCTATGATCTTCACTATGGTTCATGTTCTCACTTAATACATAACAAGAACTGAAGTCACACCTTCATCACAGTATGTGGTAAGCACTAATATCAACATTGCAATTCAGCTTGTAATACGTTAATAATTGAAGTGGTAATGTTTGTGCAGTTGGTGATATGGTGAGCATTTTCTTTATATAACATTTTGAGCACATACTACATCTACGGATGCTTCTGGTCACATCAGCAGTGAGGTTTCTGGTTTCATTAAGCGTTTCAGGTCTTTCGACATCATCCGATCTCCTCCAGGTGACCCAGCCAGGGGTGATCCGGTTCTAGCTTGTGATCAGATGGCTACCATGCTACTCTGCACCCCATGGTTCTCCTCTCTTTAGCCATAGCCACCTTGAGCATCTCTCAGCCATTCAATGGTATTGCGGATGGCTGCCCTCTTTCTTGCTCCATCTAGAATGCTGAAAGCCCTGGACAGAGACTGGGCTGCAAAACCAGTACATCCAACCTCAATTGGAGGATATCTAGCTTTCCACCCTGCTTGCTGGCATGTGCTGACCAGTCCCTCACACTTGGCAAGCTTCCTCTCGTAGGCCTCTTCTAAGCAGTCTTCTCAAGATGCTGTTAGTTCCAACAAAACTGCTTGCTTATGGACTCAGACAGAAGACCGATGTCTGGTTTCAGGAAGGTGGCATCACCAGTCCATCAGCAGCTGGCAGTCCCTTGCAGAGGCTAGTATGCCTGCAGATGTTCTCGCAGTGGATATTTTTGGCTGTTTTCCTGCCTTGACAAAGGTTATGGCTCTCTTCAAAATGTTGAAGCGCCTGGCACACTCAACACCTGCATTGATGGCTGCTGCTAAGACCTTGAGGACTTGGTCATGCCGCCATCTGTGCCGTCCCTCTTCCAAAGCTTTTGCACAGCTGCTCAGAATGTGCTTTAAGTTTCCATGCTTAGAGCACAATGGATGTGCTGGTGACTCTACCTTGCCCCACACATGAAGGTTGGAAGGGCTGGGAAGCATGTCATACACTGCTTGAACGAGAAACTTGATCCACTGGGGCTCCGCTTTCCACAGCTCAGCTCACATCACCCTCCTCTGGATTGTATTCTCCCATCTTGACCAAGCTCCCTGCTGCCTCATTCCCACTGTCCTAACAGACTAACTTGCCAATCTCGGAACTTGTTATTTCACATATAAAACTGATGTGTGACATTGCTAATTCTGTCTTATACACTATTAATGCCATCTTTTAATGCTGACAGTAGCCCATATATACAGAGGAGCATACAGTATATGTATAGTATATTAACATAAGTAACACTAAGTCCCCCAGAGAAAACCACCATTAACAATATAATCCAATATAGTAGCTTGATGAAAGACTGAATGGCAATATTATATACTGTATAACAAAACATCAACATGGATAATGTTGTTATAGCAACAGGCTAAACACAGCACTAATGAAGGCTCATCAGTGTGTCAGAGGAAATTTGTTGATCTAAATGTCAATAAGGAAAGTGATTTTAGAAGTGATCTGTTTTAAATGAGGCATGCTTTAAGTTGAGGCAGCGCACATGGAACAGATGGGACCATCTGTGAGCGTCATGGGTGGAAATGGTCTTAAACAATAGACTTCACTCTGTGTGGTAAAGTATGGATTGACTGTGGCACAATACTATTGCTTCTTCACAATGAGAGGGGCGAGTCAACGACATTTGGGCATCTGTTAAAAATTCCCAGGGCATCTCCCTCTGGAGGTGTACAACTGGGAGTCCATGGAGCAGACACACGGAGTGGTGCAGGAAGAACACTTACACTGCAATATATGAGGGAATTCAGCACTTTTGTTATTCAGTCTGATCCAAACTAAACACAGGGCTAAAATACTGTACATACATTACTACAATGGGTAAATAGAAATAAAAAAAATAGTGTCCCTGGGGACCTAATCAGGAAAAATGAAATGCCAATACCAGTAATGCAGATGGTTTCAATATATTCACTCCCACACTGGCAAAACTCATAAAATATACAGCTGTTATTTGCGGTCCATGCATATCTTGAAATTCAGGTTTATTATAGGAAGGAGGGTGTACATATAGTTGGCATGTGTCGTTTGTTCTGAAACAGCTCTTCGGGTGACACGGTGGTGCAGAGGTTAGCACTCGTGCCTCACAGTAAGAAGGTCCTGGGTTCGGTCCCAATGTCAGACAGCAGAGTTTGCATGTTCTCCCTTTGTCTGCGTGGGTTTTCATTTCTCACCTCTGGCCTAGGTCATCATTGTAAATGAGAAATGATTCTCAACTGACTTACTTGGTAAAATAAAAAAAACTCTTTGAGACAGTCCATAATAAAGTTTATGGCACCAAATTATATGCTGGTGAAATTCAATGTAGCATCCCAGATATCAGCTGCTTATTTAACTGAATTTACATCTTAAAGAGAAAAATTAACATTTACTTGGCACATAGAAAGGAACATAGAACATTTGGATTTCTGAGGTGCGTAATGAATTGATGCTGGAATTGGAAAGTATCAGCTTTAGTCTTCTATCTCTCTTTGTGCCAGACATGTTTTGAAAATTAAATTAAAAGGCTGTTTTTAGCAGGATCACAGGCAGCCTCTTTGAGGTGAGCAGAAGGACATCTGCTGAGGGAGTAAGATGGGTGCCAGCAGATGAAATTTTGTGTTTGTCTCTTAGGGGATGAATTCCCTGTTGAGCAAACCAAGGCTAGAAAATATTTTGTTAGACATAAGAGGATTTGATGTGTACCAGTCAGAGGCTTTTAAAAACTAGGAAATACATCATCTTTTTGTCCATCAAAACTAATAAATGCTGAGAGCTTATCAGCAAGACTTTTGCAGACTTAACAACTGTGAACTTAAAACGTGATGCTAAGGTGTGACTGAAATATAACCATGTAATGCAATGAAAACAGTGCTGCAAAAAGCAATCAGTCACAGCAGACACCCCATGCTGATGTTAATTTTTATCATTGTTTTACACTATGACATAAAACTGACAGAAGCAAAAAGCAGGCATAAATGCATACAGTTATGTTTATAGTACTTAATGTGGATTTTTGAGTCTCTAGGATTTTTTTCTTCACTATTTTACTGAAATTTCAGTCTCCGCGTTAAAAAATAGACATGAGCAGTTTACTGATTATGTGTACAGAAGATGAAGTGTCCAACTAAGCATCAGCAGCAGCTTATATATTCAATAAAATTAGATGACAAACACTCTTTCACTTGGGAAAAGTGGGAAATACCTTTCACCCTACACCATACAGCCGAGAACATGGACTGTTTTATGTATTAACAGGGTTAACAGGGTTTAATTACATATTCTGTGTCTAAAGCAGTGGGCTAGGGCCAAGGCTGTACAGTGAGGCCAATGCAGAAATTATCGTTGTATTACCATTGGCAGCTACTAGGGCATCATTCATTCAGCTAGAGTTATACTGGACTTCTCTCTGAAAATACTATGTGAATAAATTTTTGTCATGAGTCATGATGGTCTCAAATGTTTAATTAAGATGGTCTAATCAATGATCTGGTGGTGCATCTTTAACATTTTGAACAGTTATTAACATAATAAGGCAAATAATCTGACAAACTGCTGCAGTATGGAGAATTGATTGACAGGTCACTATGGCAACTCCATTCGCTGGAGGATTCAGGCCGTGTCCACACAAGTTAAACTAAAATGGTATTTTACTGTGTTGTTTTAAAAAAGTTTTCTGTAAAGACGGTATCATCTCAGGAAATGTGTGTCAACTGAAAATGCCGAAAACACTGTAGTGCACATGCCAGGCCTTTAAGTGTTGCTGTAATGCTGCCACAGAAATACATCAAAAAAGAGAATAAGACGTGGAGCATGAACATGGAGCTAATGTAAACAGACAGCCAACGATATGTGTCACATGCTGCTCTCCATGTCCACTTGTTACTCACAGTGGTAATACAGGAGCAGAACATTTTGCTGTTACAGCCATAACAAGCTCAGTAGCCTCTGCAGCAAAAACACAACACTGTAATCCACTGCCAAAATGCTGGCTCTGTGTGGACGAAGCATCCATACAGTAAAGAACTTTTGCAGATACTCCTAAACTTGTTTCTGTGTGGACGGCCCCTCAGACTGGACCTTTGAAGCTTCTATTTATTTAATGGCACATTGTTTCAACACTGCAATATGACCTTGTCTGGCAATGCTTGATGAAATTTTACTGAGTCAGTGAACTAGCACTTAGCATTAGCTTGCCCATAAGATCCTTGACATAATACTAAAAAATCACCAGGGTCAATATAATTAACCCATAGAAGAAGTAACCTTTTAATTTAGTCATAGATACTGTTTATAAATTTAGATTAAAAAAAAATTCCCTTCTTTCATACTGCAGCGACATTAAGTGCAAGATCATTGGGCCTGAAATTTGTGGCAGTTTGATGCAATGACTCGGCTTTGCTTGTACAGTAGCTCTGTGAATGTAGCCCAGACAAATCAGTTAAAATAACAGTATCTTGCAGTCTGTGTATTTGTGTGCATGTGGCTATGTGAGTGTAAAAACCTGCATTGCTCACCTGTATGTTACGTCACTTGACAATTTTATACAGATTTGAGCAGCAAGCAAGGCTGTGTGAAGTAGCCTGGTCATCACAGCAGCATTTTTAAAGAAAAGGACAGGCATGAATTTTCAAGGTTGCGATTAACAACTTATGACTAAGATAGACAAACAGCAGATATGTGGACAGTCATATCATACCACGGGCACTAGTCGCTATAGTTTTAATATCTACTGTAGAATACATCTGGATGCATTTCTATCTGCTCCCGTCCCAGTTTTCCCTGCTTGCTATGTCTTGTCTATGTGTTTTGCTCATTCTCTGTCGGAGTCTCCCCCTAAAACCAAAGCAATGTGGAATTGACAGGCTGGACCTCAATGAAATTGACATGAAGGAGGATGGGTCGAGAGGAACCCAAAGGTCCTCAGAGGACAGCAGCTGCTGGACATGCAGCTGAGGATGCATCCATGGATGCATGCAAACTTATGTGTTTTTGAGACGCTGTCCACTGAGGATGTGATGGACATTCATCTATTTGTAACCACAATAACAGGATTTCTGCTGATTGGCTTGGGTGTTTTCTGGTATTTCGATAAAGTAGACGGAGAGAGCTGTTCAAAGTCCAGCAAAGCTTTGTCTCCAAATCAAGCAGTTGGAAAGAGCACTGGCAGCACAACATGGACGATTTGTGATTTAAATCGAAGAGTGGGTTACAACACAAGAGTGCTAGGGTCTCTTCAAAGGATGGACTTTTTGAGGTCTGGTACCAAAAATATAAAATTGGAGTTTTACTGAGGAGTTCAAATCTTTCTCCCTCTGAAAGTGTGACTGTCTTATCTTGTTTTTGTTTTTGTTTTGTTTTTTTGTTTGTTTGTCTAACCCCTCCCCCCCATAGTGGAAGAAAATTAAATTGCCCCCTCGGGGATAAATAAATTATGATTGATTGATTGATTGTACAGTGGACACCTGTCAGACTGTGACGTTTGTTTTAAGTTTTGCAATAACATCAGAAACTGTGAAATGAACACATTAATGGAAGTAATGATGGACTAAAGTTATGGATATGTATTCTTTACTGATTCAAAATGGAGCTGATGGATAACATTATCTGAGAATATCTTCCTCGTTAAGTGTTTCTATTTGCTACTTATTAATACTGCTGTAAATTAGTGTGTTTTGTTGAGGGTTATGCTTAACGTTAATGTAAATCTGTTACTTTACAACCTGTTGCCACTGTGTGTTTTTATTCCCTCAGCTTTGGTAACACAATTGAGATGCTTGTGTGTAATATTACATGTGTGGATCTTCTTGTTTTGACTGGACAATCAGTTTTTTAAAACACAAAGAAGAGCAGCACATAATATACTTAATGCTAGCTTGCATAAATGGCTAAATTAGCATGTCAGCATGGACACGTATTTGTTGAAGTGATAACAGACTGAAAACTTATGTAAATGGTTAATCATTTGTATGGCTAAATTACAAACTGAGCTAAACCTTGCAAAAATTATTAGTTTTATTGAATAGTTTTAAAACTTTAAAATGACATAAAAGCAAACCGACAAAAGAAAATGGGTTCAAAATCATCCCCATTTCAAATGGTATTGGTTTTGAGTATTCAAATAGTGTAGGTTAAGTCTTTTTTTTTTAAACTTCAGTGCTGTATTAGAGAACAGAGGGGCTACTAGGCTATAGTCCTTTTTAAATGAAAACCTTTAGGAAGAGACCACATGGCAGAAAAAAATGGGGCCATTCCTAAAGTGTGGTGTGGCACGTATGGCCTGAAAAAAATCCAGTCAAAAGATTTTTTATTTTTTTTTTGCGTTTATTCCAGTGGATGTCAGGCATGAAAACATTTGCTCTCTCTCCTCACTTGATTCATTAACTCTTGCAGAGACCGACTGCAAATCCTACGACTGACTGAACTTTTGCACTTTTCTTAGAACCTAAAATTGTTAATGTAATGAAATCATATTGATGGCCATTTTCAAATGGAAGCACTACGTATAACATATAGTGAGCAGTATCAATGCACTCAAACAACACCCAACAGCGGAGTGAAGGATCCTGGAGTAGTAAAGTAGACAAATGCATGAATTTTTTGCCAGTGTGTGATCTTTGCATCCTCTTCTATAACATTTTTGTATGTTTTCAGTGTGCCGAGTGATGATATTCACATACTGTATGTTTGAACTTTCACTTGCCTGTGTGATATTTCTTATAATATTGATTTAAATTCCATTATTTATGCTGCCTCAGGTCCATATGACTTATCTGTTATTATTCTACCAGAGCTTCTAGCAACATCATTGCTTTTGTTTTGTTGTACTAGTGAACATAGTTGCAAAACAATGTCTAGAAGTCACCATATTTATCAAGTGACACATGAATAATTTAGACCTTTTTTCATTCTTGCATAAACAATTTCAGTTTTAATTTCAAAGTCTCACAATGCAGCCAAACCGAAGTAAAGTTCCACAGTTTACCTTCCTAGTGTTTTCTGCTGGCTGTTGGCTGATCCTGGAGGGGACAGAGGCAGGGGTGGGATGTTGTTTTTGGCCCTGATACATTCACACAAGGCCAGCCAGTGACATTATGCAGCCAGGCAGGACTCGGGGGACAGCCATGTTAAATACCATCTCCTGAAGCGCAATGGCACAGACTTTGTGGTGGTGTTTGGGGGTATGTGTTTGTTTGTGTGACTTGAAATGTGTGCATTTACGTGATATGTGTCTGTGAGTGAGTGTGTGCGTATGTGGGTGTGTGTTTGTGTGTGTGTGTGTGTGTGTACCAAGCCTAAATGGACACATGATGATAACACGTGACCACACATAATTGTTAGATTACATTAGATAAGAAAAAAGATGTGTTACACATCTAATTTTCCAGACTAACTGCAAGAAAGATAAATCAGTGATATGTCCTTATTTAATCAAGGTAATAATTAAAACAGAAAGGGGATTGCTAATCACTTGTCCAAAATAAAGAGTGAAAAAATGTCCTTGGTTGTGTTGAGAAGCTGCTAAACTTTCAGATCATAGAATTTTTACTGGGTTACTATTTAGGGAAGCACAATGTGGTGACTCATCATACTGCAGTTATTTCATTTGAGTTGACTTCCCTGATTGTTGATGAAAATACACATATTGCATATTTAAAATCAAACATGCAAACTAGCATAGATACTATAAAAACATATGTAAAAATACAAAAACCCCTTGTGACTTCTTACATGTTTTACACAGGACCTATGAAGAGACTTTTGTTGGTGTGTTGTTTTCCATATTTGCAAATTAGATCACCATGGATCTCTAAATTATGAGTATGTATTCTTCTTGTGATTACATGTAGTTGTGCTTAAAAGGATGTGGACCCCTGTGCATTTTCCATAATTCTAGAAATATATCACTGGAGTTATTGCAGTGCAGTGGTGTCAAACTAGATACAACAAAGTTTCACATACTTTTTCAACTGATGTAATGTTGGAATCCTTTTTCCTTAATAAGCAAAATGACCAAGTAGAGCATTTTGTTCCATTTATTTAATTGTGTGCTTTTATGCAATTTTAGGACTTGTTTGAAGATCTGCTAATGTTTTAAGTCAAACTCTGATGAGTTCACAAACTTTTAAGTGGCACTGTAATTGCACAAGCTGATATAACAATGTTGATTTCAATTATGCCCTTGTTGCCACATGCAAAAAGTTTAAGAGAAAGATAATGTTTGATTGCAATATACTACAAATTGAATGCAAAGTTAGTCACATCCCACAGAATAAGGTGGCTAGCAGGGTGCACTGTGTGTTGATAGCAGTGGCTTCTGAGACCACGTCTCCTCCAGGTCACCTTGTGTGATATCCTTTGGAGGCATCGCTCCTCATTAGTGAGGTGGTCTTGCTGGCTGACATTAAGCATAACATTGTAGCATGCAGGTGTATGTACACATTCTTAAATACTATATACATTCAAGTGTAGTTCATACATTGTAGTTTTAAGTATTCTTCTATGTTATTATGAATATTACAGTTATTTATGCATTTTACTGGTAAACAGAAAAGCTGTTAAAGTTTCAAATTCAGTTTTTGGGGGGTTAAAAAGCTGCAATACCAAAACTTGAATTGGACTTGAATTGGCGATGCAGACCCACGTTGACCCATTGACAGTGAAGTCACTACATGGCATATATGATTTTTAATTTGTGATTCTATGACCTTGACCTTTGTTTCCATAAAGTTAGTTGCAAGCCAATCTGTAAGCCAAGTTTGGTGAACCTAACCTTATCTGCTTTTGAGTTAGAGCACAGATGGACAAATGGAACTTCTAAGAACCTGTGATCTTGACACTTGACCTATAGTGTCCAAATTATGCCCACAGATGCTTGTCCCTGTTTGCTAGATTTGGTGAAGCTAGCATCATTTGTTTTTGAGTTGGAGCATGGATGGAATGGAATGTTGAATGGACAGACGGATGGGTAACTAACTAGAGACACAAACAATTTAAGAACCGTCAACAATAAGAAATGTTAAGCTTCCAATATGCATTCATCAGTTTATGCAGTGGGAGTACAGTACTTTCCTCAGAAACTATTCCCTGTAATTTTATTATGCTAAGAGAAGGCGGCATGTTGTCACACACAGAACTACTGTTTGGTTGGCACAGTTTTAGCACTCTTATTTCCTTCAATGAAACCTACATTGCACAGTCTAGAAATATTCACACTTTAACTGCACTGCTTGGATTTGCTTGATGTTTTAATAGCCTTACATCGCCCACACTGGGATTTGTATATGGCTTTTGTGTTATTAACTTCTGACAGCTCTCCCCTGACAACAAATCTCAATCTCAGCTGTTCCTGAAAGTTGACAACCGTGCCATAAATTAAAGCCAGCCACAAGAGAGACCATGATGGAACCATAGACTGCGAGCAATAGAATCAATCTTATTCTTGATGTCTATCTTTATCTCTACTTCCAAATCTATTTCTAAGCACAGAATAATCCATGTGTGCACACAGTTTCCATAAATAAAGAGAAAGTCTGTGAAACTTTTGGTAGACAGGGAGTTAGTGACAGGGAGTCAGAGACCTGCTGACTGTAGGAGAATAATAAGAAGAAACAACTCCCATTGGCTGGCCTCTGGCAGGTTATGAGACTTTTGAACCATGCATTCTTAAATGCAAAGTCTAGTCAGTTTCCACCTTGGTCCACTGACCTGCCACGACATACAGACTTCAAACATCACACTGTCATTTCCACTGAACTTTGTGCCTTGTGTCACCTGACAGCAGTGGTATGCAGAGGACAGAAACAGTCCCCAAGTAAAAGTACTATTACTCTTTCATTATAATGATGGGAGCAGCAGTAGAGATACTCATGAAACCTAGTACTGTACTTGAATAAAAGTGTCTCATAAATGGCTGCTCAAGTAGTGAGTAATTTCATAATATGGAATTTATTATGACCTAACACACTGCCTTCAAACAGGTGTTTTTCCATTCTTTTTATTTGGTTCATGTTTGTTGCCTATTTTGTTATTTTGAACCAATGTTTTTGCTTGATTTGTTATTTTTTTTTACTAACAAATTAAGCACTACTTTTGTTGCTTGTTTCATTTTTTGCACATTTTTTCACTTGTTTATTATCATCATCCTTGCTCATGTTGTTGCTTATTTTGTCATTTTTCATTCAGTTTATTGATAAATATTGTTCATTTTTATTAATTAATTTGATTTTTGCTTATTTTGTACATTTGTGCAATTTCAATTTTGTTCTCGATTATTTTGTTCATAATTTGCTAATTTCATCAATTTTGTTTTTTCTACTTTTTTTTGCTTTTGTGATTATTTTCTTCATTTTTTTCTCAATTTGATGCT
>JAQQAE010011672.1:0-13508 GCA_029823295.1 Pseudamia nigra | reverse complement strand
GAGTCCATCTCATGAAAAATGGGATCAAAAACAAAAGTGTTGCGTTTATATTTTTGTTGAGTGTATATATATTTTTTGGATGACAGGTCTGTACGGGAATTCCACTCAGCTGCAAAGTTGGACAGAGTTGGACCTGCGCAGTTTCTGTTTATTTAATGAAATGCATTTAACTGTGTATGTTGCATGTGAGTGGTTGTTTTGATGTGTGTTTTGAGTGAATTCATATTGTATTTTTTAAACTCTATTTGTGATCTTTTTTGTTCATCCATCCATCTGTCCAACCACCTATACCTCTGTCTGTCTGTCCATCCGTTTCTATCTATCTATCTAGTTCTCTCCATCCATCTATTTCCCTCTCTCATCTGTCTCATCTCTCTCTATCTATCTATCTCTTTCTGTCTCTCTCTCTCTATCTTTCTGTATCTCTCTCTCTATCTAGTTCTCTCTTTCTGTCTATCTCTCTCTCTATCTGTCTAACTATGTATCTACTGTATCTCTCTCTCTATCTATCTACTGTATCTCTCCCCCGTCTATCTATCTATCTATCTATCTATCTCTGTATCTCTCTCTATCTCTATCTATCTATCTAGCTGTATCTCTCTCTCTGTCTCTATCTATCGACCTATCTATCTCTTTCTGTCTATCTATCTATCTATCTATGGTATCTCTCTCCCTATCTATCTATCTATCTATCTACTGTATCTCTCTCTCTCTCTATCTATCTCCCTAGCTATCTATCTAGTTCTCTCTCTCTCTATCTCTCTATCTTTTTTCCGGAGCTGTAGGTGTACATCACACTGAGATGACTCTGTTACTCAGTGGGTGAGGTCTCGGTGACTCTCTCCAAACATATACTTTGCCTGGATCACAGTGTTATATAAGATTACTTTTGGATTTAACAGCTGAAGAGAAACATGTAATTCAGCTCAGCAAATGAGTCTTGTTATTAAATGAGATGAACAAGGACAAGGCCTCTTAAGTGTATATAGCTAAGTGGAGGATTTATATCAGGCAAAGAAGATGATGGAATGTGTCTTTTATGCTGCTTCTTTATACACATTACGCTTACAGAAAATGACAGCTTTGTCCTTTAAGTATAACCACAGAATGTATATATTAGGAGTATAATTAGTGTAATGTGTAGTGAGACACTGAGCAGCGTTTGAACTTATTTAATGACATAAAAACAGTCTCCAGGCTTCGCAGAAAGCTTCTAACTGACAGCGCTCACTTTGTAATATTCATAAATTGCAGCTTAATGCGGCCAACCTACTTTCTTTCAACAGTAAATTAAGATTGAGCAATCTTTATGCAAGCCGCTATATGCTCTGGCCTAAATAAAACTGCCGGTGCTTTTCATCACAAGGGAGCAGCTGCACGCCTGTTGATGCATATTTTAATCCCTTGCCACGCTGCCAAAAATCATTTAAATATCATATACAGCCACATATAGGCATAGAGTTCAGAGGGAAGGGGGGCATTTGTCCCCACAGAATTAACATTTTGTCCCCAATAAATCTATTTAAATTCATGGTTTGGCCTCATTTTCTGACTGGCAGCTTGTAAATTTAGATATGATGGTAATTGCTCATGTGTTTTTGTGACACCAAATGTAATGTTCAGATCTCGGAAAGACCCTGCTTTATTCCAATAATGATATTAATAATGAGTGGAGTACTTTTTTACTTCAATTTCTGTCCCTTTTTGTTAATATTGTTTATTATTGTGTTCATTAAATTATTATTGATTTTGTTTTAGCTTCATTTTGCTTTGTTTTTAAGATCATAGTTTATGCCTGTACATTTTAGTGGATTTTTGTTTATGATGATGATTATCTTGTTCATTTTTGCTAATTTTTTTTTTCATTTTTGTTCATTTTGTTGAAAAAAGCATAATGCAGGCATTCGCAGCATTACATCAAAATGAAAAAATAAGCATTTGTTGTTGTGTTTGTTCTGATTCATTTGGTAGAATATTTTGTTCATTTTTGTCCATTCTGGTGTGCATTTTGTTCAGTTTCTCTGTTATTTTGAAATGACATGTGAACATAGCACACCTCAAAAGGAAGCAAAACAACTTTAGGTTAAATCTGACCAGAAATCAAGTACAACAACAGCCATAAAAAAGAACAGAGGTGAACTGCATAATCAACAAAGTGAGCAAAATATTAAAGGTAAACATAATCAACAAAAAATAATCAGAAAAAATTATTAAGAAATGAATAAAGTAAATAATTAAATGAACAAAAACAATGAAGAAAATAAACAAAAATGACCAAATTAATCACAAAAATTATCAAAAGTCCCAAAGAATCGCATAATTAAGAAAGTAAAATAAATATTAATATTAACATTAAATATATGTGAATTTCCCCCTGGGATCAATAAAGTACCGATCTATCTCTATCTATTCCAAACACAATAATCAGCTAAATGAACAAATATCAACAAATAAACTAGTAAAAAGTTAAACGAACAAAAATAAAGAAAGTGACAATAATCCAACAATGAATAAAAATTAACGCAAAAATGAACATAAATGTCAGTATTGTGTAATAAGTTATATATATCGTCTGACTACTGGTAAAAATAACATAAAATAAAAATAACTTCATCCTGTTTTATTCGGTGGACATATACAGTACAGCACTAACATTAATATTGCACTTCCTCGCGTTATAAATGCAGGCAGCTCGTGCGTGTTCCGTGGCGGTATCACGTGGCTGTGGAAGGAGCCACAGACTGGATCCAGCGGGACGGGGCTGTTTGGTGACCGGGAGCCTGCAGGGGTCAGCGGGTTCACGGTTTCTGTCTCCCGGTGTCCTCAAAGACGGGTCATGTGACCCCGCCCCTCTGACGAGGCCGTAACGTCGATACAAAGCATATCCGTTTTCACTGCCGTAAAGCACGTGAAGTTTAACGCAAAGACCGAGAGCCAAACCGGAAACGTAAAGTTTGATTTTCACAATAAACATCGGCAGCGACGACACAGACGGACAAAATAAATACAAAAGTAACTAGATTAATAAATTTATGAATAGGAACAAATGAGTGTGTGTTGGTGAAGCATTCTACTAAAATAAAAATTAACAAACATGAATAAAACAATTGTAATTTTAAAATAATGATCCAACAATGAACAGAATTGTCATTATTTATGTAAATTGAAGTCTGTGTAGCTTTTAAACTTACAAATTATGGGTTTTGAAAAAAAATTGAACTGTTTTATTGAAAAATAATCAACTGATGCATTGATTATTTTGTTGCTTTTTTAATTATTCTGTTTATTTTCTTAGTGATTGTGTTAACTGAGCCAGTTCTGGTCATTTCTTCACTATTTTGTTCACATTCATTCATTTTCTACCCCTTCATCCTCATAAGGGTCAGGGATGGCACTGGAGCCCGTTCCAGCTGATTTGAAGGTGGGACACAACACTTTCAACCATTCACACTCACATTCATACCTATGGGCAATTCTAGAGTGACCACGTCACCTAGTGCATGTTTTTGGGTGCGGGATGAAGGCGGAGAACCTGGAAAGAACCCAGGCAGACATCAGAATCAGAAACAGAATCGTCTTTATTGCCTCGTATGCAAACATACTAAGAATTTGTCTTGGTATGCATGTGCAATAATAACACTGAACAAAGAATAAAGGCACTCCAAACATAGAAAAACACTCTGCTATAGAAGAGAAATATAAAACACACTGCTTTAGAAAAAGGGTAAATATAAGGATAAATACCATTTACAATACACAAAATAATACTACAGTATGTACAATACGTGTAGATGATGCGCAAAATAATGTGCCAGATGTATGAGCCATATGAGTGTGTCCATGTGCTGTTGGGTCAGGGGGTGTGGGCTGGGGGCAGAGGATGTGGGTCATTTCGGTTGTGTTGATGATGCCAGCTGCAGATAGAAAGAAACTGTGTCCTGATGGACCTCAGGGCGCAGGGGGGAGGGATTCTTTACGTTCATGTGCAGGGTGGGAGGGATCAGCAAACATGCAAACTCCACACAGTTGGGTTCTTGCTCTTTTTTTGTATTTTGTTCACATTATTGGCTTTTAATCAGTTTGTTTTGTTCATTTTTGATTGTTTTGTTGCTTATGTTGTTCATTTTTCAGCCCAACACAGACCTATATCGTGCTCTTTTTAACTGCCACGTTTGTTACTTTGTTCATTTGTGTCAAATGTCTCGCTTATTTCACTCCTTCCTGATACATTTGTTGCTTGTTTTGAACACTGTATTGTATATTTGACCATTCTGTTCATTTCTTGTGTTCACTCCTTTCTATACTGTTCCAGACGAACACACGTTGTCCTCCCACGTTTGTTTTGTTGTCAACACCTTCTCACCCCGGGATTCAAAACCAGTTAAAACCCAAAGTGAAACCTCAGTATCACGCCTCTTCTTCTGTCCTTTTACTTTTAAATCTCAATCCGGATGTGGTGCACTTTTACCTCCCACTTGACAGAGACTGTTGGGGATTATTGGTGAACTCAGGTGCCCCCACACCGCAAAACAGAGCTTCAACTGTTTTTACAGCTGACACACCTCCCTTTTGGATCAGGTTAGTCACTTATCACTCCTTTCTCTACCTCAGCATCCACTAAACATGTCAATAACTGCTGCGTAAACAACAACACAAACCCTGACGCACCACAACAAAGAGCACCGTTTTCCACCACACACACCCTCCATCTCTCTCTGACTTTATTCCTTCAGTTCTGGGTTGAAAAGTAGCTTTACGCACGGTTTTGCCGGCGGATAAAGCGTCTTAATGAGTAGTTTTGGCGCGTCCCGCGGATGCCAAACACAAAAGGCTCCGCTGTGCATGACGGTAAAACTTTATTATTAAAGGATCTGGCTTCAGTGGAGAGATGACTGGCTTTATTCTCCCACCCTCCTCTCCTCTGCTCTCCAAAACGGGAGGTAGGGAGGGGAGGGAGACACAGGAGGAGGAGGTGGAGGAGAGGGGAGGGGGGGTGTTGAACAGTCCTACAACCATCTTTTCTGTCCCGCTTGTCCGCCATAGAGGCCAGCCTGCTACTACTGGAAACTAACTTCCTGCATGCGGCTCTAGGTTGGACTGGATTCGCGCTGTTGTCTCCGGGCTGCGTCTCCGCGGATGGTGCGTAATAATCAGATCATCTGGAGAGGCCGAGGCCGACATTTTAGTCCGGTCCGGAGGAGCCTGAACTCCGAGGGGACAGACGAGGACACGCGATAAGGTAAAGCTCATCTCACGGGGAAACGCACGCACGTCCACGTCCACCTCACTCCTCTGAACTTGTTTGCAAAGAAGGAAGGTTGTGGTAAAAAAAAAAAAAAATTATGAACGCTTTTAACGGGCTCCTGGGATAAAATGGCTACGTTCACATGTATTTGCGTACAGTGGTGC
This sequence comes from Pseudamia nigra, assembly GCA_029823295.1. Taxonomy (NCBI): domain Eukaryota; kingdom Metazoa; phylum Chordata; class Actinopteri; order Kurtiformes; family Apogonidae; genus Pseudamia; species Pseudamia nigra. Next base: position 8,099 of record JAQQAE010011672.1, on the reverse strand, counting down.
ACTTGGATAATTTTACAATAGCCAGAAGTAACGAGGAAACAACATATCAAAGAAAAGATTTTGAAAATTTGTGCCTAAATTCATTTCTTTAACTGGATTGTTTGTATTTTTCTGTATATTTGCGTAATTTCCTAAGCTCTTACTGTCGTTTTTCATAGTTGACATGAACAAACTTTACAGATTGATGGATGTATCATCCATGTTTAATACCCAGATGACTAACTTGCCTGGGCCTGTAACGTTACCACCGCAGATCGGCAGCAGCACCTGCAGGTGGACAAACCGCAGCCAAAGTTCTTCTGATTTATACCTCGCAGCAACTTTTATATTTCACAGAAGTCCGACTAACATAGTTCATGATGAGGTTGTAGGCGTGCACGAAACAGGAGCCGCTGAAGCCCATCCACATGCTCACAAATCGGCTCGAATTAACAATTAATATTGGACATCCGGTGGCACTGCCAGCTGCGCCCCATTTTTATTGTTGTCTGTGCGCTGAAAGGATCCCGTTGTCTCGGCTGGAGACCCCGCGATGCGTGGTGACTGCTTTTGGTGAGGATTCCTGGCTTTATTTAAACCTTAAATAAAACGCATGAGGTGTGGATGTGCAGTGTGAGGGGAACAGAAGGCGGCGGTGGAGCAGGGGGCTGCTCGGCTGGCTGTTCGCGGTGCCATGCGGGACACGCCGCTGCTGCCACCATGGCACCTTCCCCGCTCCGCCGCTGCCTCTGCCGGGGCTGCTGTTGTTCTCTCCAGCTGTGCGGATTCTCAGCACCGCCATGACCTGCCGCTTTTGTGCTGCGCTGATTGTTTCATGCTTAGATTGGTGGGTTTTTCGTGTGGAGTTGTTTACGCGCACCGGATGGACACGCACAGGCGAGGGGCGGCGATGGGGACCACTTGGGCTCCATCGTTCCGGGAAACGGAGCTCCAAGGACACGGAGAGGAGACGCGGAGGGGCGCATCTTTGGCCGTTTAGGTCATTTTTTGTTGTTTTCCATAGCGCCGATTAAAGTTTTTTTGTAATTTCAACAGAAAGGGAGATTCCTCAGGCGAGACGCAGCTTTGTCCGCCGCCCAAATTTTTGGAGCTTTAATTTGGCAAATTGGCTTCCCAGACAGACCGACACCCAGACCGTCTGTCCTCCCCCTGCCTCCCCGCTCCCCCTCTCTCCGTTTTCGGACACACTCTGCCTGCACAGCCTCTGCACGGACTCCCGTCTCATTCACTTTCCCGTCCCCGCCGTTCGTTCGCCTCACCGTGCGTAACCTCCATCCATCCGTCGCTACCCAGCGGTCTCCTGTCAGATGGGAGGCTTTTTTTTCAACAGGCCTCCAGCTGCTGAAGGTTCGTTGTCTGGTCACACTGTCCGCGCGCTGTATTTACCTCACAACGAGCCGGTTTCGCGTCCAGATGTGTCCGGTAGCTCTTTGAATGACGCTCCTCATCTTTTGAAAGTTAGTGTATAAAACTGTCTTTCAGTGGTAAAACACTGATGCCACATGGGAGAGAAAGAATCCCTTAAAGTGATACAAGATTCGTCAAAACGCAAACACATTCCAGATCTGTCACTAATGTTTTTATTTTATTCTTTTTTGTTGCTCACCTGCTACATTGAAAACCTAAACAGATACTAGAAGGCTGGTTTTTTTTACTGTCTATGAAGGTTCTCAATCATCCAGGTCAGGGTTTTCTTGCAACTTTGTTCCAGCAACTGGACAGATGTGTCCACTATTTTTTTTTGTTTTGTTTTGTTTTTTCTATGCACTATTCTGCTCATGTCCCGCTGTTTCTGAACATTCTTTTAAATAAGGATCAGTGTGTTATGTAACAATCTGTTTAAATATTGGGTAGAGCTGCATGATTTGGTGAAAAATAGCAGTGTTGCAGATATTGCAGTTTGGATTTGGGTCGACTCAGAAATGCAGATCATTTTCCTGTTCAAACACAGATTGATTGTCCATAGACTCTGCTCACTGAAAGAAAATCTACAGAATGACCCCCCCCCCAAAAAAAATCAACAAAATTAACAAAAATGAACAAAATTATCTACATCATGAACAAAATTAACAAAGAAATGAACTGAAAAAAATGAAATGATTAAAAAGTGAGAAACAATTGGGAAAATATTAAACGAAAATGAACAAAATCAATGGAAACAAATCAATAAAATGAGCAAAATAATCACAAAAATGAACAAAACAAGTAACAAAATTAAAAATTATGTTAATTGTTACTTTAAAATTTTGTATTAAAAAGGAAAAAAAACAAACTTGGCAAAGAACAATAAAATCAACATAAATTAATGAAACCCAGAAAAATCAATCAATAAAATGACAAAACCATCCACAACATTAACACAAAAAAGAAAAGAAAATTGGAAAAAAAAAAACAAACTATACTAGTCAGTAAAATATTGAACTCAACAAGAATGAATAAATCAATAAAAATGAGCCAATAAATGACAAAATTATCTGCAACATGAACAAAATTATCACAAAAATGAACAAAACATAACAAAAACACAATCAATACAAATAAATAAAAGTGAATCAATAAAATGATAAAATAATTCACATCCGGAACAAAATTATCATTAAAATAGCAAAAATGCAACAAAATGATCAACAGAATGTGCACATAAAAACAAAATGATTGACAAAATTCACAATACTAGCAAAATAATGATCAAAATGAACTGTTCAATGTTTGCTCAATCTTTTTGTTGTTTTTTTTTTTCATTTTGGTGACCATTATTGTATTTTTTTGTTAATGTTGTCCATTTTATGCTTGATTTTTTTGTTCATTTTATTTAGTTGATTATTGTTACAATTTCACTCCTTGTGTTAATGTTTTTATTTGGTTTGTGAAGTTTCTGATTATTTTTTTGTTGTTTTTTGCTGATTCTTTGGCTTACTTCTTGCTTTTTAATCATTTTGCTACCTTGTTTTACTCTTTTTTTTCATTTTTTGTTCATGTTGGTGATTTTGTTCACTTCAGTTTTTCTTCAGTCTAATTATAGAATTGTATAAAATAAGCCAAACCCGGTAATTTTTACTATAGTAACTCTGATTGCACAGGCACGATGTACATTATTTTTAAAAAATTGATGTTTTCGCTAAATTGTGCAGCTCTAGTGTTCTCCATGAATTAAATGGTGCATAGAAGATGGAAAATCACCTCAGGACTAAAGGCTTGTTCCCAGGCTGCACTACATAAACCACAATGTAAACACACTGAGAATGTAAGTACTGTGTTTTGCATTATGCATGTGATGTAGTTGTTACATAAGCTGCAGTTGTGTTGGCGTCTTGCAGAGTCTTGCTTAGGCAGCACCATGGACTGTACGTGTTACTGGACAAAGTGACTGTGGCATCATTCATTGGTTTCTGAAAGGTCGTTTTGAGCCCCATCGGGTTGTCACTTCCTGCATGACATTTTGGTGCCAAAAACAGGATGTCACCATATTTGGACAAGTGGCGGCGGAGCTACAGGTGCACAGTATGTAGGGTCTCATGGGAAGCTAATGGTAGCTGCTAGGTAAAACTATGTTCTATTCAAGGGGCATCGACCGGGGCTGTTCAGTGAGGCCAATGCGGAAGTAACTTTACGTTGTAATCCCACTGCTTAACCGCTGGGGAATCAATCGTCCGGCTCCAAGAAGCTTTTTTCCCATAGAGATACATTGGACTTCTATCTGAAAATACTAAGCAAATACATTTTTTTTCAAGGGTCATCATGGTCTCAACCATTTTATTTTGACCCTATAATAAGTAACTTGATGGCCCATCTTTAACTTTTTGCTTTGTTATTAAGATATTACGGCAAATAATCCGACAAATGACTGCCGTGCTGGGGTTTGATTGACATGTCGCTGTAGCAGCAGCTCGCTAGTGAAGTCGGACAGATTCAGAGCTTTGTATCTTCTGTTTATTCAATATGTTCATAGTTATGCATGAGATACACTCGACTGCAGCTGTGGGTAAGTGTTTACATTAACAACACTGTGATATGACTTTGTTTGACACTGTGTGGTGAAGTTTTACTGCATCAGTAAGCCAGCGGCTAATGTTAGCTCTCCCATGATTCCCTCGGCATGAATGCTTCGTAAGCCCTGCTACTGTTTGTCCTAATATGGTTACATCCCGTTTTTGGCTCCAAGATGCCAGCCAGGAAGTGACAAGTCGATTGGCCTCCAAACAGCCCTTCAGAAACCAGTGGGTGACGTTGCGCTCACTTTGTCCAGAATATATACAGTCTATGGTTCTACTGAATAAATAGAAGAGACAATGGTCCGATTTGGTCCGTTGAGTCCAGTTACCATAGCGACACCATGTCAAGCAAAGCCCAGGACAGCAGTGATTTGTCGTATTATTTGTTGTAATAACTTAATAACTAGGCAAAAAGTTGAAGATGGACCAGATCACTTATTAGAGGGTCCAAATAAAATGTTTGAGACCATGATAACTCGTTACAAAATTGTATTCGCTTAAAATTTTCAGGGAGAATTCCAATCTAACTCTGCGGGAGTTAGGGTTTCTTGGAGCCCACTGAACGGTGCCCCAGTGGCCAACGGTGGTATTACAACTTTAAATTACTCCCGCATCGGCCTCACTGAACGGCCCCAGTCGCTGCCCACCGGGTAGGACTGAATGTATGGCTGGATAATTGTTATCCTACCACAGTTTCATATCATCTTCCTCTTTGGCGCTGTTCCTTGTAGGGGTCACCACAGCTTTCATCTGACTCTGTCTTCTGTGTCTTCTCTCACAACAAACTAGCTGCATGTCCTCTTTCACCACGTCCATAACGGCCGTGTCCAGAAGGAGCGATTTTAGTGCTGAGAGCTTCCTGTTGATTAAATTCCTATGAAACTCAGCGTTTTCGGCTTCCAGCACCCTCACAGCTAGAATGCCCTCAGCGCACAGCCGTTTTTTTGCACCGGGCTGAAGGCATTTAATGCTCCGTCTTTAGAACAGAGCTGTGAGCTCAGAGATTTTTAATCACTGTTCCCTCGCCAGCCAGTCAAAATGAAGAAGAGGTGGGACATAGGAGTAAACGGTGCAACCCTCTCTGCGCTGTGATGGAGGGAAACTAACTAACAACTGGGCATCTGATCTAACACTGACACATTTCCATGATCCATGATTTCCATGACTTGTGGTTATTGATCACTCTAATGGAGTTGAGTGGTGCTGGTTGACCTCGACTAGCACCTGTGGCTGTTTTTTTTGTGGTCAAAGGTCAAGGTCACAGTGGCCTAAAGTGAATTATGCCACTGTTTTCACATATAATCAGCAAAATAAGTAGCAAAATAGTCAGCAAAATTTACAAAAGCAACAAAAATGATCAGAGAACTAACAATGTATCAGTAGCATGAACAAAATGTGCAAAATATTAAACAAAATAAACAAAAATGATGAATGAAGTCACCCCAAATGCTCTTAAATCTGGAACTTTGAAACACACCCTTTTGTGATTTTGTGGTTATTACGTGATTTGATTAATTGTCTGGGGTTTTGGTGAAAAATAGGTGGATGTATTTGTTAGTATTTTTAAGAAATGTCATAACAATGAAAACTCCACATTATTTATGAAAGAGTATACTTTAATACAGACACCTACAACTGCTTCATGAGGCGCACTGTGGGGGGTTGTTTTAATTTACTGAAATGCAAAATCACATTGGTTGAGCACACGGTGACATACAGAGCAATGCATGAATGGAATCTCCTGCCAAGTGACGTTACACAGCAGAACAGCATATTTAGCTTTAAGAAGGATTATTAAATATTCTCTGTTATTCGTGAGTTTTATGGCTTTGAAATGTTATCTGTTTACTCATGATGGATTCAGTCAGAGCTTGTCTTTTGCCTTCTGTGTTGTGTTTGCCGAAATGTGATCATATGTGCCATAATGTATGTTAAGGTTTTGTCCGTTGTATTGTCACCATGTTAACAATAAGGACTCCAGTAAGAATAGCTGCTGCAACGCAAGCGCTAACAGAGACCTAAACAAAACAAACCAAGAAATTGTGCAGTTATGTTTTCATTTAGTTTGATTTGACACTGATGGAACAACTGACATCAGAATAAAAGCTACATACAGGAAGTCGTGCATTGGTGTCGTCATCGCTTTGTCTGTCTACAGCCTGTTCAGAGCTCATGAAGAGTTTCTGCATTAGCCTGAGACCAGCAATGATTTTCACCCCTTTTACTGATTTATACTCAAAAAGGTCCAATTTGTCAAGGTAACAACCACTGTGGTGTTTGTGCAATGTACCATAAGGTGAAATACACTTTATTTGTCCCTGTAGGGAAATTTGCTTTAGACTGTCCCTGTCCTGCAGTTTCACAGAAAATAACATAAATAATTTACAGAATACATAATTTACAAACAACATGTATTGTAAAAATAGCGGCAACTTGCACAACCCTTAAGAGATGTTAAAAATAAATTTAAAAAATAAATTAAAATCTGCCTGCTACATGAAATTGTTGACCAGCTGATTTGGCTTGTGGCAAGAAAGAATACTTATGACTATTTCACCTGCTCCGTGGTATCCTATATCTGTTGCCGGAGGGTAACAACTGGTATTCAGAGTGTAACACATGATTTCTCACACTATTCTCAATGCCTTCCTGGTAACAGTCTGCTCACATATAGTTTGAGGTGATCATTAATCCCTATATTTTCATTGCAGCTGCTGCGACTTCACCTGGGTGGACAGGTTACTGTACCGTGTACTCATACCTTATCTGATACTACTCTTCTTACATCATTTGCATCATCTGCACCGTAGATTAAAACCTTAGGTACCTGTCTGGTTTCATCAACTTTAACTCAGGAGAGAAAATATTCTTCCTTCAAACTTGAATAAAATAATGATAGTGATCATGATAATTATCAACATCGGCTGAAATTATTATTTTTTTAATTGCAGTCAGTAAAATAAAATCGACACACTTTATTTGGACAACGCCCTAACCAAAGTCTTTAATATACACAAGAGCAATACTATGACTGAATTCCTGGTACTAGAAAGAAGTAAGGTTTGTTTACCTTGACATGTTTCGACAACTTCCTCTTGTCTTCTTCAGAAGGGTCACGTGATGTTGGTGTGTGGTGTCTTGCTTGCTGTTTTATAGAAGTGTACCAGACAGCAGAGGACAACTACGCCCCCTGCTGTCCGATGCCTTGTTGAGGACGACATTGTCAGTATGGGACAAGATGTACGATCTCTCGTCCCTGTTGATGGTCCTCAGGACCTGGTTCCAGATCTCGATGACTTCCTTTATCCAAAGGTGGTGTTTGTTGCTTTCTGGTAAATTTCTATAAAACAGCATGTTTCGGGAAGTTGTCGAAACATGTCAAGGTAAACAAACTTTACTTCTGTCTAGTACCAAGAATTCAGTAAAAGTATTGCTACAAAGAAGACAGTGTGAACCCGGTTGAGGTAGTACAATAAACGGTTCCGGTATATCTTTAAGGGAAGATGATAGATGTTTTAAACCACAAATAACTATCAGTTTTAAAATTAAAACCACTGCAGTATGACGTTTATTGTTATTATTTTCCATACCAACCGATACAAAAATGTTTGTTCCAACATTTTTTTCTGTGATTGGCTGTAAGGCTGATGGTTATTGACGGTTTTTAACTTGCAAGGATTTGATGCGTAGCTCTTTCTTTCCTGGTTGATTCCAGGTGAACTGTCAGTGTGTGTTTATGACCTCAGGGACCTTTGGACGGAGCTGATGTTGAACTGTCATAAATGACTGCAGTGTTGTTATTCCACAAAGGCATGCCTCACTCCTATATCAGCTACTCTATAAACAAACACAAATATGTTTGGTTTGTTGGTTTTGCAGTTCAAATTTACTCAGTAACAGTAGCAAATATGTTGAAAAGGCTGCAGAGTGATAAGGAAATGGTGGTAACTGACTTTAAGAGCAGTCCAGCTCCAAATGTTACAACAATAAACATTTTATATCAGTCAATACAGATGAGTATCACAATAAATGTCAGATTTTAATTCAGTTTAAAGGCTGATTTTGATCCTGTGTGGAAGTTGAAGAAACCAAATACAGTGGTGCCCC
>JAQQAE010011671.1:0-13508 GCA_029823295.1 Pseudamia nigra | reverse complement strand
AAATTACAAACCTCTCTTATCTTTTTAAATGGGTGAACTTGCACATTTTTACATTTCCCAATAATTACTGTCCCCACTGTAGATGCGAGTGTCTTCTGGACAACTGTCCAGTCAGCAGTTCTGCCCATGATTGCAGTACTGTGCACTGAACCTGGATTGAGAGATTCATGATATTTATACTGCATAAATACTTTTAATCATAATATTTTTCCTTAGCTCCTCCTTGAATCGCCATCTTAGCATGGTGGAGGGGTTTGCATGCCTGAGTGATCCTAAGAACTATGATGTCGGGGGCATATTCACCTCCGTACGGTCTCCCAAGGCAAATTGGTCCTCGGTGACAGGTCAGACTAAAAGACGACCTTTATAACTATACCTTCCTGTGGGCCCCCCACCTGCAGGAAGGGTTGTAAGGGTCCGGTGCTGTGTGGTTTGGGTGGCAGCCAAGGGCAGGGGCCTGAGTGGTCCAATCCCTGGTTGGCAAAACTAGCACCAATTGGGAGGAGGCCCTGGGGCAGACCCAGGACACACTGAAGGGACTATGTCTTTTGATTGGGGGCCCTCAGAGGAGCTGGAGGAGGTGGCTGGGGAGAGGGAAGTCTGGGCTTCTCTGCTTAGGCTGCTGCCCCTGCGACCCTGACCCACACTTTTTACTTTTTTTAAGGTTCATTTTTGGACATTTTAGCTTATATTGATAGTCACAGTCACAGAGAGATAGGAAATGAGGGACAGGACGTTAGGCGTTTGAGTCGTTTGCCAGTGTTGAACAAACTACTTTTGTTTTAGAGTGGAACTTAAAAATGTGCATTTTAGCAAAGCCATTAGAAGATGCAAAGAAGATGCACAGTATACAGTCTATATAAATGCCAGTCCTTCAGATGCTGCTGCAATTAAAAGCCAGTTTGGTTTCATTAAAGGCCATTTTCAAATGACTTTTAACAACTTAAACAAAAAGTAAAAAGTAATATGTGACGTTCACTTAAAACACCTTTAATTGTGTTTGGGCATAAAGGAGAAAAAGTACAGATAAATGTGCCCGTTTGCACCTGACAGTGTAAACGTGCCAATTAATTTAATTGGCTGCTTCTTTCACACCTTTCCTCTCATTTTCACACAATACAAGGTGGCTGCGTGTCACACGAGGTTACCTCTAAACGTGCTCAGCCTCATATTTGTCTAATTGGACGCTGTTGGGGACCTTTGAATACATAGCAGACGTGTTATTATTCTTTGTCTTGTATAACTGTCTTTCACCACAGCCATTATCATAAAAAATGCCCTCCGCTCCTCGTGTTACTCTCTGCTTCTTTTTTATTGACTGAAAACTAATTAGGAAAATAGGTTTCTGTGACACATGCTGAGGGATTTGATTGTTGCCTGAACAGTTGTTTTTTTTGACAATGTTATCTGACAAAAAATGTTAGGGGAAAAAAGAATAATTTCGTTTGATTGTCTCTGCAGTGACAGCTGACATTGTTTGTCCTCGGTATGTGTTATTCAGCCCCTCGTGTCAACTTTTTTTTGTGCGGAGCGGAGATCTTTTTGTTTTGTGCTCCTGTATATTTTCATTTAGGAGACAAAAGCTGCTTGTTATGCAGCCGCAAATGTCACAGCTCGGACAGAAACACGAGGACTGAAATCTGACAATGTTGGAGTTTGACAGCTTCCTTTGTGCCGACATGTTAATGTGGAGAAACAGCACAAAGGCAGGCGGTTATTAGGACACGTATAAGTACATTACACATCTGCTGACGGAGGACTTTCTACCATAGAGGCAAGAAAAAGTGCAATTCCTATCTCCTGATTGTTTGATTCTTTCAAGTGTCAGCTCACATTAATGTTTAGACTCATATTATGTGTAGTGGTATGAATGTCTTCATATACACACCCAAATTAAAAACAGCTCCAACAGGTGAAATATGCAAATGAAACTAGAAAGCATCCAGGGAGAGCAGACCTCCACCAAGGCAGCTCAGTTTCTCTTTGCAGTGGGATACAACAAGTCAGTTTTAATATCATTTTATTCTTATTTTAGTAGTTAATCATCATAATAATATTTCCATTAAGGGTGTTTTTCTTCTGTATTTAGCTCTGTAAATGTTGAAGATACATCAAATCTGTGAACACATTATTGAATCAGCAGACTTTCTGCTACAATTTAGTGTTGGTTTCATGTGTATTGCTTTATTTACTCCCATCCAAGCAGCCATCATCTTCCACTTATCCTAGTCAGGGTCACGGGGGCAGCATCCTAAACAGAGAAGCCCAGACTTCCCTCCAAGGCCAGCCGAGAAACATGTTTCTCCAGCGTGTTCTGGGTCTGCCTTGGGGCCTCCCCTAGTTGGAGCAACTTTTTGGCAACCAGGGTTTGGACCACCCAGGCCCCCGCCTTTGGTTGCCAACCAAACCACACCGGACCCTTATGACCTTTCCTGCATGTGGTGGGCCCACAGGAGGGCATAGTCATAAGAGTCTTCTGAATTGCTGTTAGTTTGACCTGTCACCTAGGACCAATTTGTCTTGGGAGACCCTACCAAAGGGCAAATTTCCCCTGACAACATAGCTCCCAGGCTCACTCAGGCATGCAAACCCCTCCACAACAAAAACGTGATGATTCAAGGAGGGAGAATTTAGTACTTTACAGTAGATACCATATTTTCCGGTGCAGGTGATATGTCGCACCGGAATGTTAGTCGCACGAGCCAAAAAATGCATAATGAAGAGGAAAACAACATGTATAAGCTACTTTGCAGAACAGGTCGCATTTGTTCGGGAAAGGTTCGCTTCAAGCGCTTAGCCGGGCGGCCACGTGCTTGATGCCAGAAGCGAGAGCTCGCGGCTCGCCTTCCCACCTCACCGAGTAAGTGAGGTCACTGACACATTCAGTGTTAAGCTGATGGCAGGTGTGGTTGTTACCAGTAATGTCTACATTTTAAATTGTCAGTAATACAGATGCGGCAGATGCAGGTACACAAGTCTAGAGCGATGTCTAGCGGCTGCCAGTGTAACAAACACCCTATGCTCAAAATTCTTTAATGTACAAGTCGCTCTGATGTATTTGTCGCTCCCCTAGCCAGACTATGCAAAAAACCGTGACTTATAATCCAGAAAATATGGTATTTTTCCTCAACCTCTGTAAGTATAAACATTCTGGATCACTATATCCCGAATATTGTCCATATCTGGATCGAACTTTGTGGATTGATAGGATCTCCTTCTACATCTTCTCTCTCCATCTCTCACCTTCCCTCTAGTCACCTCTCTTTCTCTGTCCCTCTCTACCCCCCTTTCTTATTTTTGCAACACTGACTTGCGTCTTCCCTGTACGTCTATGCTTCCTCCCTCTGTTCTAGGTCTATAGGTCTCTTGATGTCCTTGCTGTGTGTTTGTTGATTGTGGACCTGTCCGGGGTCTGTGGACGTCATCCAGTGTCTGTTTGTTGTTCTATCTCTACTCTTTTCTTTTGTCTCTCCTCTGTCCACTAACCCCAACCAATCGAGGCAGATGGCCGCCTACCCTGAGCTGCTGGTTCTGCTGGAGGTTTGTCTTTTCCATTACAGGAAGTTTTTCCTCCCCCCTGTCGTCCTTGTCTTGCTCTCTGTGGTTCTGTTGGGTTTACTCTCTGTATAGTCTTGAGGTCTCGGCCTTGAATTGTGAAGCGCCTTGTCGATTATGATTGGTGTTTTTCAAATAAAATAGAATAGAATTGATCTATTATGGTGTTTTAATATGATTTTTGGCTAAGTTTTCTGGATCTTATTTGTGGCGTTACAAGTGCAACCTATGCATCTTTACCGGGGCATTAAAGGGATTGTTGTGATCTACTGTGCATCTCTCTTGAACATGGCACTTCATACAGTCTTGAGGCTTCAGGCCTTAAACTGTGAAGCACCTAGAGATAATCTTGGATCATGATTGACACTATACAAATACAACTGAATTGAATTTTTGCATCAATGGGTTTTTAACTTGATGTCAGGTATACTCCAAGATGCCAATGCCAGGAGTCACTGGGACCAAATATGTGTGATTGTTTTTCATAATTTATCTATTGCACTGTCCACTTTTTTTTATCAGTCCATGTCGACTACAAAATCATATCAGATCAACAACTCTCCAAAGTTTGAACTGATCAGTGTTGTGTGCAACTCTATCAGTCTATTTTCCATTCTGTTTGGTGGCCAAAAGGGTTTCCAATCCCACAATGCAACTTGATTATTCATCAGCATCCTTGGACTGCACACAAACTAACCAGGCAACTATTCAACTCAAGTAAAAAAGCAGTTTTCTCATCGTGATCCTGAAATAAACTTCATTTTGCTTTTATGGTTTATACATTGAACTACATCTTCAGCCCCGTCTTTCATTAGTTCACAGGTCCATAAATGTCTCCACCAGTCAGCAAAGTGTAGTTTCTCCCTGCTGATCAGTTTTTGGCATTGTTCTGTCTATTCCATCAGTGGTGGAAAAGTCATGCATGCTCTCTTTCCCAAACCCAGGACCCTTGTAGCCACAAACTCATGGCCAGTGTTTCCCAGTCAGACTGCCATGGATCCAGCGGATGACCTCATCATGTAGCCTGTTGTCCGGGTCCAGCAACACCTCATGAACATTTCCCCACATCCTGCTGCAGCCGGGCCGACCCGCTGTCCTCTGAGTCCTCTCGGAACCCGCAGTCTGCTCGGCTTCCGTCGGTCATCTCGGGCAGATTACATGACTAATGACAAGGAGCCGCCGTATCCTTCATACCCGATGTGTTTGAGCAGCAGAGGGCCGGAAATGAACAAGTCTCTTATTACTCACATAAAAGCAGGAACCTGTGCTGCAATTACTTCAATGCACCTCAGGATATGTGGAAATACAAGAGACAAGCTGGGGGCCACGGGTAATGAAGGGAAAAAAAGGCAGAAATGTGCATTCACAGCCTTCTCATTAGATTTGGACACTGTATGGACACCTGACTATTGCACCTGTAGGACACACGAGGCACTTGTAAATTCATTATTTACAGAGATACTCACAGTTATCACATAAACCACTCAGAGGTCAGTGTGACATGTTCAAATGTCATTTTCAAACAGTAACGTTTCCAAACTGTTATGGATGTTGTGGATGTTCACCTTTTTCATAAAATCTTCTGTGTTAAGAATTTAATCTGATGACTTCTTTCTTCAACACAGACCAAAAAAAAAAAAACAAAAACAAAACGCTGTGTGCTAAGTAGGGGCGGGCAATTGTGGGAATTTTGGTATCGATCCAATACCAAGTAAATGCAGAGTTAGTATCACTGATACTGATACGTTTGACTTGAAATGTCATGATGATTGAATAACTTTTTTTGATTTTCCCTTTAGTTAGTTGATTATGATCATGATAAAACACAGGACAGAGATTTGAAGCAAATGAAAATGTTTTTTCTCAACTAACTCCAACAATATAAAACATAAGTCTGTAATGGTAATCTGTATGCAGCATACATAGGAATACTATTTTTCCTTGAACAGTTCACACAAAAGGGTTATTATATTCAGCCATATTTCAGGTTTGAAGTATATATCTCTATATAGGTGATATAAGTATATATTTTTGAGTTCCAGTAAAACAAACAATTTTTTTCAACTGGCTGAATTTATGATAATAGTTTAATCAGTCTGGTAAAACTGCATCTCTGATCACCAATTACACTGTGAAAAACATGACTTTATGTTGGCGATGACCTGGATGTTCCTGTGTGTTCGGCTAAAAAGCCTCTGTCTCTGTGTCAGGGGTCTCGTTTGGCGATCGCTGCCCTCCTCCGCCTTCCTCAACTTGTTTTGCAGCTCAGAGTCTCTCGAGGGTGAACTGCTTTTATGCGTTTAAATAAATTGGTCGTGTTACCACAGTTTCGAATAAGTTTCCTGCACACATCATATGTGGCAGTGTCTCCATCAGCTGTAATGAATAATGGCCTCACAGCGCTTCACTTTCTCTCTGCTCTCCCGCAGATTGAGAAGGAGGAGGGAGAGAGAAAGAGAGAGAGAGAGAGAGACAGATTTGTGAGGAAATTCCAAGTAATTTTCTGGATGTAAAGAAGAGAATCGGCAACAAAAGTCTCCATCTCATCACGGTAGTATCGATTCGATACCGATACTCACCTTTGTATTGATACTATCAATATTTAGATTGATCCTATCATGCCTAGTGCTATGGGTGTTTCAGCGTTGAGGACTTTGAGTGCTGAAAATGCTGAGTTACAATGGGTTTGAATGAAAACAAGATGCTGCCAGCGCTAAAACACATTCCCTTAATAATTGTATTCATTACTCCTCACAACAGAACTGAAGTGTAGGTAGGGTGGTCGGCACTGTGTGCCCATTCATCCGTGCTCTGCCTAAAACATGAAGCTAGGGTCATCAAATAAGCCGTACAAGTTGACCTCGGGACTAGCACCTGTGGCAATGTGCCAAGAGACAACAGGCCAAAGCTCACGGTCACAGGGTCATAAAAGTGTGACATGTACAGTAGCAACTTTATTATCAGAGCTAGGACCACCAAATTTGAACACAAGTTAGTAAAGGGTCTAGAACACCTCATCAATGTTAAAGGACCTTGACTTTGCATGTGACCTTTAAGATCAGTAAGGTCTGAAAGAGGTCATAAAGTGGGAAATTCCATGTAATTACATGCGGTGCAAAAAAAATTAATTTAATAAAACTCAAATATCTGTATACAACTTTAGTGTATATACTGATTTTTTTTGCAATGGGTCCAGTACACCTGTCCCCCCCCCCTCCCACACACACACACACACACACACACACACACACACACACACACACACACACACACAGGCTATAAGCTGCAGGCTGTGACACTGACAGGTTAACTTTGCAGAGGTAGTGGTCGTTTTGGTTCTTGTGATTTTTCAGATAGACATACCTTCATATCTTGAAATAATGATGAACTGTCTTTTCTCTTTGGTGTTTCTTGCCATAATATGGATTTGTACAGTAGTTGTAGTAGCACTAATAGGGCTACTGACTCTGAAGCCGCTTCTCCTCTACACAAGACAACTGATGGTCTGAGCCACATTAAGAAGATAAGACATGACACAAATTAACTTAACATGTTCCAGATCACAGTTTAGATGTTTTCAGTATTAATGTACAATGTGGAAAATAATAAGAATATAGAAAAACATTGACTGAACCAGAAGGTGTGTCCAGTCTTTTGACTGGACACACATTCTTGATTCCTTTCATACAGATGTGTCCCTGGCTTTGGTCCACACACACACACACACACTACACACACACACACACACACATCTCACTCGATAGCTTTCTGTTGTTAAAATCAGACGATGACCTGATGCTTGCAGAAAAAAACAGTTATTTTCTTTTAATGATACTTTTGTTTCATTTCATTTCACTGATGCGTTCTGATGGTCTGTGGTGTCAGTGCACGAGTGGCCAGAATGTGAATTTCCCCATGCGAAGTTTACCTCATCTGATGGCTACCGCTGAACTGGAAACACTAGCATGCCTGTTTCATATGCAATTCATCATCTTGTCAAACGTGCAGTTTTCTTTGCGGAAATGAATGTTTGCCCGTTGTTGGTATTCTGCAAGTGTGTAAACACATGTCTGAATCCTCTTCAGGGTCTGACAGGCTAATGAAAATAAAACAGCGTTGTCAGACAAACATGCTGTGGCCTTCAGCTGCCCTGAGAGCACCCAAAGATGAGGAAGAAAACAGGTTATTATCTTTCAGTGGTCGCCATGCACTCAGCCACGGATGTTACCAGCACAGCCATGGTGAATTCACTCCATTATGTTTTCCTCAACATGCACGCTTGTTGTATTTGTGTGCACGTACATGCTTTTAAGGTCCTGGTTTATCAGCAGCGCAGGCCGAGTTTCTCTCAGACCAGAGATAAAGCTTCAGGGGCCTGGGGGTCTTTGTGCAGGACGCGAGCTGGTTGTCATTCAGGAGAGGACGCAACATGCAGCCAGCGAGGAACAAATACGAAGCTAAGTGACTGGAAATGGTGCATGTAAGACTGTTCTGTTCACGTGTGTGTTCGATTCAGTTGCTGCAAATTGTAGTCGAAGGAGGAGAAGCAGCAGAGATTAGAGAGCGGAGTAAAAAGAGGGTTTTTAAGGTATTTTTAGGGATTTGCACTGAGCGCCTTCTCCTGCCTTCTCTCATTCTTCATTCACAGTTGCTCTCCAGGATGATGAATGTCACTCTACTCTTAAAGGCTGCTCCACACTCATATAATCAGGGATAATTTTACCTTTCAAAAGACCTTGTGCAGTTTTTGTTATTTGTTTTTTTTTCCATTTTTGTTATTTCAAGCTGATGTCCTTTCGTCTTTGGCCACTGCAGAAACAGAAGCAGCTTGTTCACAGTGTTTTTTTACATTATTTCCTCATGGGTTAATTTGCAATTTTTTGTGGCTTACTAGACATGTCAGAAATGACCAACTTATTTATTTACATGGTTTTACTTTTAAGATCACTGTCAGGGAGATGCTCTATAAGTTAACAATATGTCAGAAGACATAAATGTGTAGGTTTTTTTGCTGTACTTACATTATAAGAACAGAAAAATGAACATTTTAGTGACATGAAGACAGAAGCCATGGTGTTCAGACCTAGTGGCTCCTGTCCAGGCCTGTTGATGTAAGTAATCGACTTACTGAACAATCAATGAAAACTATTTTGACACACTCAGTGAAAGTGTGCTTATTTACATGAGTAAAAACTATGCTGTGTTGTGCTGCAGCTCCCTCTCCTTTGCTCCCCTCTGCAGTGTCTATGAAGGGGAGGAGGGGTGGGAGACTGGTATTTCGTCTCTCAGAACACACACTCAGAGGAAGTAGATCGATGAGGTCCCGTAGCCGAGTGTGGCTGTCGGCGCTGAGCGCTGCAGATGGCTACTGACAACTTTGTCCCTTACTGCTGTGTGATGATAGTGAGAGAATCGTTCCTCTCCTGTGGATCTGGGCCCTCTGGCACAGTTTGTTAAACCCCCATCACAGATCTGGATTCTAGATTCGACAGTGATTTTAGACTTGACGGCCAGATTAGTGCTGTGACGTCCAGGTTCTTCAATTGGAGACAACCGGCCAAGGTGAAGCCGATTCTCTCAAGGCAACATTTTGAAACCGTGATCCACACCTTTGTCACTACATGGCTGGACTAGTGTAACACTTGATTTTAACGTTAGCCAGATTTCTTTTTCACATCTCCGACTGATGCAACATGCTGTTGCATGTCTTTAACTGAAGCACAAAAAACTGAGCACATTTCACTTCTTCCAGCTGCATGTCACTGGCTGCCTGTTCATTTTAAGATCTTTTAAAACCCTGGATGGCTATGCCCCACCCTACCTCTCTGAGCTGCTTCGTGTACACAATCCTGGCTGCTCTCTCCGGTCGGCTGACCAGCTGCTACTCGATGTGCTAAAGACAAAGTGAAAGCTCAGAGGCGATGCAGTGGTGGGACCTGGATGGTGGAACTCTTTGCCTTTGAACATCACACAGACCTCATCCATCCCCACTTCTAAGTCCCTTCTCCAGATCCACCTGCACTCCCTTGCGTTTAACCCCAGAATGTAGCGTGGATTATACTGGATGTATCTGTATTCTGTGTTTGCTTTGCTTATGTGATCTAATGTACATCAGTTTGGCCTGTTGCATTCTAAAGTGCTATAATTAGAGTTGGCATGGTGTCAGAATAAAACAAGCTTTCATTGTTTCAATGTGCAGAAAATGTGCTCTTTTAAAAAAAAACAGTAAACATGGCAGTGAGATTCACTGTGTTTATGTGCACGTCAATCTGGGTAGAATTCAATTAAAGCTGTAAATGAACTGAAGTGGAGCTCAAAGTAAATCTATATATTATCACTGCAGCCACACAGACATGCAGGAGTACAAGTCTGTTAAAAATAAACTTTAATTTAGTCCAATAGTGTAGTTTTACTTTTAATTTTTCATCATACCTCTTATCAAGGATAACGATATCACATTATTTGTACATGTAATATTTTATTTGCATATTCATAAGTCTGTAAGATCTGCTATTTACCCTCTGTCCACAATTAGAACTTTGCATCATATTATATGTAAAATATACACACACATGCCATGATAGCTGCAGTTATGTTTCTTTTTCCTGACTGAAATCATTCTGATTTGATATTCCTGTGGAGCTGTTTTACATGGTGTGTAAGTCACTTTTCAGATGCGCTATAAGTACTTATCAGTACTAAGAAAAACCAAAGCAGCATTCTCATGCATAGCATTAATATTTTAAAAGATTAAATTAATAGAATACACTTTAGCATTTTCAGGAAAATGTTTAAAATCCATTGCATCTGCACTTGTTTGGTCCCTGGCAGTTGAAACAGGACACAGGCAAAACAAAACAAAGTGCCGGCCTGATTACAATCAGTTGCCATACCTACTTCTTACACCAGCTTCTTGAAAAAAAAAGTGTGAAAGTTCTCTGTATGATTTGGGTTTGTTGTGTAATATGGATTACCGGCTGGTTCGTTCCAAACTCTTTAACCCAAAGCTTTTCCCGTGGTGTTCGACTATAGAATGTTTTTACTGGACAGAACCATATCGGATTTGTCCTCTGACTGACTGTAAACAAAACCACATGTCAAGGTGAATTTCTGTTTCCGGCGCCTTCTGGTCAACAATCCAAAAGGCACAGGTGCCATTTTCTGTACCATGGTGTGCGCCTATCTTTGTGTTAGGAGGGGAGCGGTGCACATGCACCGTTTATAATGGGAGTCTATAGTAAAAATTTCTGCACCTCAGAGAAACATGAAATACATCATATCACTGTGCAATTACCATAAATGACAGAACAATTTTAAACTACATTCCGATGCAGATTATACACGGCACTCGTAGACGACATACTATTTAGCTTGTTTATGTAAATATTCATGTTTTTGTACAATTATTTTATGTGATTGTTCTGTTCTTCATGTGACACAGGCGTGGCCTTTATTGATGAGCCACCACTGGATGTTACACACACCAGGTTGAGTGTTACTGCTGTTGGCTCTTGAAGATCACTGTGGACTCCAGCTGCTTGCTCTCTGAGATCTGTTGCAGATAAAAAATGACTAGCTCGGGGTAGAACTGCCTCTCCTCCAGGTTCAGAGCAGCCAGCTGAGGTGGTTTTGGCATCTGCTCACCTCCTGGTTGCCTCTGTGGTTGAATGTCCCTGGTACAACCTTGGGGAGGACTCAGGGCAGACACAAGACACATCTGACTGGCTGCCCAACTGGAAGAGCAGGCGGAACAAAGGAGACTGTTTAGATGGCTGCCTTGTTGACCTGGACCCAGATAAGCAGAGGATGATGAATGAATTGCTTCTTAATGATTTCCTGTTCACACACACTGCACGTAATAAAGATATTATTAGCAGTCTGGTACTTTGAACAAATACTATGAAGCTCATTCTAGAGACTATTTTAGTGTTCTGGACAAACACAGGAAGTTGTGTAAATATAGTTGTTGCTATATCTGACTTTTGGAGGAGAGCATCTCCCACAGATCTTCCATTGAGATGATGCTTTGTAATAGATTATTCCCAGACCCTTGCTCATTCTTTGCAGAACCTCAACCAGTACACATGTATTCCACTGCAGAAAAAAAAAGACAAAAAATCCCCAATGGCAAGGTTTCACTGCTGTCTTTCATTCACATCTATGATAGCCATGCATTTGAACTGTTCCAGAGTCCTAGTGTACTACAGCACATCATAAATATGTATTGATAACGGTCATCAGTCTAATTTTGAGTTTTGCTTTCCAACTGTGCATACAAAGACCAGAATATACAGTATAAAACTACACAGGAATATTTTAGTTACATGTCTCACATACTGTTATAGTTGATCCCCAAAATGTAGAAGTTTGCTAGGTAGTAGTGCTTTATAAACTGTTTATAGCTGAGGTTCCATGATATTTGCATTTTAAAGGTCACGTAGAGTGAAAATCCAGGTGTTTGGGTTGTATAAACCCTGTGATCCAACATAACAGTTATGAAAATATGAATGTGCTTGCTGCTGTCAGTCCTGAAAATTCACACAAGATGGAAAAGAAGCTGTCTGTGACATCACACTTTTTGTAATTTGTGACATCACAAGTCATAACCAATTATAGGATGGAAGCGCATTAATTCCACCCCATGAGCCAGTGGAATTCTAAATTTTAAAACATTGTGATTTTGTGGGGGCTGGTGGCGCTGCAGGTCCTGTCTAGATGTTTTTAACAGTACATGTTGGTGTTTTGATTCACTGCTGCTGCTCACTCCTTTTTCCTTGTGTTTTCCTTGTGTTTCAGAGAGTCCTGTCTGCCCCTCCCTCCTGTGCTCATTCCACACACCTGCTCCCTCTCCTCCCTGGGCTTCCCACCTGTGTCTCATCTACCTGATTGGTTCATAGTGTTTTTAAGCAGCAGTGAGTCCCTCTGTCCAGTGCGTGTTTATTGAGTCTGTGTGTGAGTGAGAATCGTCGTTCAAGCCTCCTGTCTGTTCCGAGTGATTCTATCCCTGTTCGGCTCTGTGTCAGTTCCTGCTCTGTTCCTGTTTGCATCTGACTTCCCGATCTACTGACCCTCGCCTGTCTCTGGATATTCTGTCTGCCCGTCTCCCTCACCCTTCGCCTGTGTTCTACCTGCCAGCTCGCCAAACCCTCTCTGTACCTCTGCCCTGGTTATTAGTAACATCATTACTATGATTATTATTATTATTATAAAACTCTGCTTATACCAACCATGCTCTGAGTCTGGCGTATAAGTCTAAGTTCTGTCTGCCTGCCTGATTAGTCATGACAGATTTGTGATAAGGAGACCAAAATCAGGGGTAGGTAGAGCCCTTTAAAGGTCTTAATGCTGAAATTTATATCTGTATTACTTGCACTTGTGTCTATTAAAGAACTGTGGACATCTGATTTTACTCTGAGGTGATGTACCCATCTACTTTTATCAAAAAGCACTGTGATTGGCTGCATCACAAGTCATTCCCAAGACAAGCCTATAATACGCAGGGGGAAACCCTGGTGACAGTGTTACAAGGAGGCCATTGGTAAAACAAGGAAATATCAAAGCACAGTTCATTTTGACAACACCCTTCCAGATGTCTTTAATAGACACACACGTATTAGTGATACAGATACAGCATATAGTTGTATGAAAAAGTTTGGGCACCCCTGAAAATTTCTATTATTTTCATTTATAAATCAGTAGGTGTTTGGATCAACAATTCCATTTTGATTTATGAAATAACTGATGGACACAGTTATATTTCAGCAGTGAAATTTAGGTTTATTGGATGAACAGAAAATGCACAATAAAACAATATCAGACAAGTGTACAAATTTGTGCCTTTGTAGATCTAGAGAAAGCATATGACAGGGTGCCGACAGAGGAACTGTGGTATTGTATGAGGAAGTCTGGAGTGGCAGAGAAGTATGTTAGAGTGGTGCAGGACATGTATGAGA
>JAQQAE010011670.1:0-13508 GCA_029823295.1 Pseudamia nigra | reverse complement strand
GACTCCCTGCTCAAGCTGCTGCCCCCGCGACCCGACCCCACGGATAAGCGGTAGAAGATGGATGGATGGATGGAATTTGCTTAAAAATTTTAACGCAATTAACGCATGCACAATGCATAGTTGAAAACGGTGCATTACCACCGGAAATTGTGGGGGTAGTCTAGTGCAGTACAGCTCATGTGGCAGAAGAACAGAAGAAGAAAAAGAACAGAACACACCATAAACACTGAAAAAATAACATAAATGGCTCAACTTTTTGAGGACAGACTGTGCTATAGACTGTATATATTAGTGTCATCTTAGACAACATCTTGGAGCCAAAAACAGGATGCAACCATATTTAGACGTACAGCAGTGGTGCGAGCGGAGCACAAGGAAAGCTAACTAACTCCTAGTGGTACAGATGCTAAAACTTCACCAAGCAGTGTTAAACAAAGTCATATTATGGTGTTGTTAGTATAAACACTTACCCACAACTGCAGTCGAGTGTATCTCAGGTAAAACTATGTCCATATTGAATAAATAGAAGATACAAAGGTCCAACTCGATCCAACCCCACCGACAAGAGTACTTTCTATAGCAACATGAAATCAAACCCCAACATGGCAGTCATTTGTCAGGTTATTTGCCAAAACTGCCATCAGAACCAGCACCCATATGTTTAATTTTTCATGTAATAGTTACTTAAAAACACATTGATAGGTAAGAGGGAACTTATTTTTGGTTCTGCATGTCTACATTGTTCTCAGGGGATAAGATTGATTGCGACACTTGACTTTGATCCTTTGATGAAGCAACTTTGACTTTGATCCTTGGATGAAGAGACTGACTTTGATTCTTTGAAGCAAAGGATCAAACTATTGACTATTGCAAGAGTTTATAAAGGACAGTTCACATGTAAGAGCCACATATGGCATTGTGTAAGTCGTGTCTATAAGGAACAAGTCACAAGAAGTCTGCCCAGAAGATAAAGGGGTGGGTTTTCCCTGAAAGAAGGGTTCTAAAGTCATCTTTATTCCTCTTGAGTTAATACGGCCAACAAGGTACGAATTTGTTGGTTTTCTGTGTCATGTGTTTTTATGTACAGTATTTTTACGTGAGTTCTATGTAAGTTCTTCATAATCCATCAGCTACTTAAATTTGTATTTCTTTTCTTAGTTTTGACGGCATTGTTGATGGCATTGTTGAAGGCATAGTTGAAGATATAGTTGAAACAGGATACAAGATGCATGTTAACACAGCTTGAAGACTCTGTCCAACAATAAATGCCCGTTTACTACCAAAAAATGCGTTGGAGCCTTGATTGAACTCGAGGAGAGTAACAATCTTAATAATGGAGAAAAAAGTTAAAGATGGACCAGATCACTTATTAGAGGGCCTCAGAAAGTCTACCTCTGACAAATTGACTGACACAATGGATTGTAAAAAACAGCAGACCGGTTAAAATTATCGAGGACACGGGCTTTGCACATTGCATCTCAAGATGCTTTGAAAAGAAAATACGGAAAGACAGTCATCCTGACAGGAGACCACCGGACTTCAGTGAGTAACACTAACTATTTAAATATCTTGCTACTCCTGCAACCACTGTTTAGTTTAAATAAAAATATATAAAGTGTATATATCACCTTCTGTCATGTCTGTGAAGAGTCTCAGTCATCCAGGTCATGGTATCCAAAGCGTGTGGTTTTCCTTCTGTTGATTGGACTAGAAATTTGGTCTGAAGACATTCCGCTACCTATCCAGGAAGCTTCTTCAGTTATATACATCACGTACAGTTATGAGCATTCTTCACTGTATGGGACTGCATAAACTACATTGCCCACTTGTGTCTGAGTATTTTGTCCTCAGGGTGGACTAGCTTTTGTCTTAAGGTGTTACGAGGTTTGAAATGCACAGGAATGTACACCACATTTCAATGCAGTGAAGAATGCTCAGAACTGTATATTGGAGAAACCAAGCAACTGCTTCACAGGCGAATGGCCCAGGCCAGGAGAGCCACTACCTCAGGACAGGACTGTGCAGTCCTGCATCTCAAAGACAACAAACATTCCTTTGAGGCCAACAATGGTTGGATCTTAGCCAGGGAGGATAGGTGGTTTGAGCGAGGGATGAAGGAAGCCATTTTTGTGACTCTGGAACGACCCTCTCTGAATAGAGGGAAGGACTAAGACACCATGTGTCACCCATTTACTGCTCAGTTCTGAGAACACTACCCAGTCAAACTGCAGCCAATCTCCTGGCTCACTCCCCCCACCTCCCCTCCTTCTGTCACCAGTGACAGAGTGAAACTGTCAATGCCCCTTCCTCCACACCCTTGTTTGACCAGGGACAGGGACCCTAATGACTCTGTAACAACCTTGGCCCAGGTGAAACTAACACCATTTAGGATGAAAGGGTGGAGTCCTGAGCCGCAGAATATAAATTCTGGATGCCTGCATGAGACCAGTTAGAACTGAAGAAGCTCCCTGGATAGGTAGCAGAA
The DNA here is from genome assembly GCA_029823295.1 of Pseudamia nigra. NCBI lineage: Eukaryota > Metazoa > Chordata > Actinopteri > Kurtiformes > Apogonidae > Pseudamia > Pseudamia nigra. The sequence continues at coordinate 11,023 of JAQQAE010011670.1, read as the reverse complement.
CATCTTCAAACCAAATTTCCAGTCCAGTCGACAGAAGGAAAAACCACACACCTTGGACACCTTCTGTCATGAGTGTTTTTGCTCCCACAAAATGAAAAACGATGAATCGGTATTAATCGTGATTAACTGAAATTAATCCACAGTGACCTTGTGATTAATCAGAATAAAAATTTTAATTGTTTGACAGCCCTACTATTTATTTTACTCTTCAATTCATATTATAGATTCATTTACCAGTGTACATAAGCACTTGGTGACGTTTTGGATGGATTTTGTACAATTAAATGTACAGTGATGTATACATTGTAGTCAGACGTTTAGCCGAAAGACAGGAATCAATAAAGATGATGATGAAGTTGAATTTTATATAAATGGGAAGAGTGAGAATTGAACCAGCTATTGTTAATTTAAAAAATCCTGTTTTCAATGTCCAAAGCATATGCAAGTACGCACAATTGTTTTTCACCCACTTTTAAAAATCTGTGCATGCAAAATATGAAACTCATTCACTAATTAATAGGTTATAACACATTTTTGAGGCTGAAAAATAATTTACTTGCAAAATGATACGATGCCATTTTTATACCCTACATGGACAATGTATCCTGGGGGTACAAACACCTAAATAAAAAGTAAGCAATATTTTGAAAATTATGAATTTTGTGAAATTATGCCTATGAATTTTAGCCTAGATACATTAAAAAATAACAATAAATGAATTTTCCAATGTGTTTATATGTGCTTGACCATTTAGGTCTAAGTACTTTTATTGCACATGCATGCATGCTCCCTTATGTTGCACTGTTGTGGCTTACCACAAACCTCTGTGGGCTTTCATGTGAGATGTAGTTAGCATTATGTGTTCTGGTCACAGTAGTACTTTTTTGGTTACTTGGAAAGTTGAGGTATGTTTTCTATATTGATTACTGTGGAGGATTCTTCAACAATAAAAAAGCAATTAATGGGTAGGTTTTAGCAGGACAAAAAAGTTTTAAAATGATATAGTGTAGATTTTATCAATTATTTGTGCATTTCTTGAGTTTATCTCTTCTAAATGTCACTGATCATTTAGTGAGTGATCAGTGTTGTATCATCAGCATTTTAACCTATCAACCTTTTTGTATCACAACTTACAAAGACACGGCTCATTAGAAACTGCTAATGATGCAAACATTTACTCCACACATCCAGTCAGACTTTTTCTCTCCAGTGTGTGCAAAAATGCCACCAGTGTTCATAACGGCCATGTAGATACTGTACATCCAATGGCAGATTACGGTAATTTCCTTATGCTACCAAAGGTTTGCTTTTTGTTTGGTCAAACTCGCATATTAATACTTACTTTGCATGTATTTCCAGGTGCATTTCATGCGTTTTAAGGACATTTTAATCCTAGTGCATTACAATTGTACAAGGTTGCCATATGAGGATTAATGCCACACATCCTTCTGAAAGCATATATGTATAATACATTACACAAACGTCTAGACTGCATAATGATGAATACCCTGGAGGAGCAGCAGTCTCGCCTTGGCATGTGATGTGCCAGTGTGCCTAGGATCTGTAGATAGATATTTATTGGTTGATATACAGTACTTAGATAAAATGACATGGTGTCTTCTTATTGTATGTCAGGTAGGTATATGAGACAGGTGTCAGAGCACATTGCATTTTGCACATAAGGTGTTCTTGGTTACAGCCAAAAAGGGTGCGGCTTGATTCCTACTTTATATGCATGCATCGAGTTCACTCAAGTTAAAGACGTACACAGACGTGTCCTACTTTTCCCAAATTCACTGATATGCGGAGAGAGAGAGAGAGAGAGAGAGAGAGTGTGAGAGAGAGAGAGAGAGAGAGAGAGAGAGTTTGTCCATGCAGGCTCATACTGTTGCTGTGCCAATGCGCAAACAGTCTACGCCGTGGGATAGGTCTCCCCAAATTGAGGCTGCGCTCGGAACGATCATGCGATTGAATGACGAGCGCGTCATGCTTGTCTTCCTCCTCTGTTCTTCGCGATCAGTGGCTCTGTGTTCCGCAATCCCCTGGGATACTGTACCGCCCTCCATGGCTCTGCTAGCAGCGTCTCTCTCCTACTGAATGGCTGCCTGGAGCAAGAAAAAGCGGGGAGAGAGCGCGCTGCGTCCCTTCCTTTGAACCAAGCCTCCGCATAAACTTCCCAGTGAGGTGGTGAGTGTTGTCTGCCGCTGCCCGGGGCGTCTAAGGAGACATGGGAGGAGAGAGACGGGTCTGAGCTGCTATTAGGATCGGATCGATAACAGACGTCCCAACAGATAGGTTAGGGGACATTTACTTTTGGGTTAGGTAGCCTCTCTGCGAATCAGAGGATGGGTTCATGTCGGGACAGTTCTCAACTCACTTCATTCACGCCTTTCCAAACAGTGAGATGTAGGTTCTTGTCAGCGCCGAGTGGGGGTTTAATGGTTACATTTCAAAGCTATTCTCACAAATATGCGAAAATGCGATGGCAGCCAGGTTTTTGGCAGGGCACCCCTTGTGAGCGCTGGTCGTAAAGAATTGTGCCTTGTTATGCTCCCACCCCCCGCTCCGTGCCGCACTGGTTCCGTCTGGCTCGCCCTCAGCTGCTGCGTGTCCTGGGATGACCTGTTGATGTCGGTAGAATGGAGAATGGCAGGGGGAGCGATTTCCCCCATCACCAAAATATTTAAATAAGCAACATTTGGGCTTGACAACCGGCGTCGCAGCACAGTTACCTCGTCCGCACAGTCAGTAAGTGTACTGTTTATATTCTGAGTGTGGAGTATCGCGGAAATGCTTGACATTGTGCGGCTGAGCTGACTGTGCATGAGGTGGATGGTGCGCTGGGGCGAACCCAAAATATTTAACAGTAGAGTTAGCTTAGCCATTAGCCACCTATAGGCCTGAATATGCGGATGGGAGAGGGCATCAAACGCTCCTGTGCTGTCAGACATAAGCGAAAACTGCCAGTCGCCTCATTATTCCGCTGGACTGGTCTAGATTTTAGAATGTCATTTGATGGCTGTAGACAGTAACATAGAGTCGCTCCCTCACCGGCTTATCACCGGCGTTTGCTGCCATCCCGTGTCGCCCCCCGCCCGTCGCTCCCGGCTCCGGTGCCAGCAGACAGTAGGGCACAGTCTGCGCGGAGACACACGGCGCGGCCACACCGGTGTGGGAAAGAGCTCCATGTCTTCTCCCATACCCTTTGGAATATGTCTGGACGAGGACAGACATATTGTCATAGGTCACCAGAAAAGCAATATTAAGATGATAGTTCTGAAGTTTCGAGGCTTTATTTTATCATGTTTTTTTTCTTGTTGCACAAGATTGATCACTAATCAGGCCTGTGTATGTGTTGACTCATAGGTGCAGCATGTGGGCATGGGCACACATGAACCAGGAAATGCCTATAGAGGGTTGCATGCACGTTGCTACAGTGACTCCACATGATAATCCACACTGCAATAAAAAAAGCCCTTGCTGTTTTCAAAGTGACTAAGCCGAAAAGTAATAACACAGTAAAATATCTGAAATATGTTGACAGCTGTGCCATCATAACATAACACAAGCTCTGTAAATGCAGGCAAACATTCTTAAGGCAACCATGAAAAATCGATGGACTTGAGCATGTTGTGAGTATGACTGACCTACTTTCTTCTCAAGCCTGGGTGGTATGAGTTCTAAGCCAAGGGGTGAATTAGGGTGAATTCCACTTGTTCATGCTGCAGCACACTGTACTGTACATTTAATGGAGCACGGACCTGAGATGATCCCTTTTCTTTTTACAGGCTGCACTGCCCCTCCTTAGTGCACACAGGCACACACACACATATAGTCACATTCTCCCTCACTGTCAGGGCAAACTGTGCAAACACACCCTGCTCTCAGCCCTGTGTTTGTGTGTCTTTATGTGCACGCATGTGTGCTTACTGCGGCTGGCCAAACTGTAAACAACCAGTATTGTTTAATGTCTGTGTGTGAGTCAGTGTGCCTTTTGTGGGTTTGTTTGAGTTTGTGTGTGCGCATCTGTGTTTTAGTATGAGGGAGAGGGAGCTTGAGTGAGACAGAGACAAAGAGAGCATTTCTCTTTACCCTGGAGCTTGGCAAGGTCCCAAATGAAAGGCTTTGGATATGATGGGGCAGCTCACTCCAGCCTTCATCAGTCACTCACACCAAAGTTGGTTGTATGCCTCTCTCAGGGTGGGCTACAATCACTTTGTTCTCACAGTATCAGATAGTCTTTGTTATGTATGTATGTGTGTCAGTGTGTTTTGCAGCATGCTTTTATGCAACGCTTTTAAGTGGCAGAGCATGCGTGTGAAAAGTAGCTTCACCTTGGTTATGCAGAGACCCTTTCATGCAGTGCCAGACCATGTCCTCAACTGTCATATTAAACCAGGATGTCTGAACATCGTTATAAAGTCTTCAGTGTTGTAAATTCAGTGTAACAAATGTACATCCTTAGATGTAAATAAGTCAATAAATTTGATTTACATTTGCAATTCAAGGCACAAAACTTAGAAACAGCCTATTTGATACAGTCCTGGAAAAATATATGGACATGGCTGAATGAAGGATCCTGAAATTCCATTGTCAAGGCCAGTCTATGGTAAAGTAAAATAACATTTCAAAAGGACATTTATTATATGTCGATTTTCTTTAAATTTTTTTTGGAAATGAGAATAAAAAGATGATTCAAACAATTAAATTCAAGTAGACATATTGTGAAAAATTGGGTTCCATGTTTTTTTCTATAGTTAAAACAAATTTGAGGGCTCTCGAAATAATGTTGATGCATCAAAATTCTCACCTGAAGTGGAAAAAAAAACACACTGACTCTGTTCAGATAACTGGACCTGAAGCAAGTCTTTTGGATTTCGAGGATGTTTGTCATGTTACAGTCACTGTGTTCAGTTAGTGACCCAGAACCACCAAAGCCATCCTGAAATAATGTGCTGGGGAGTCTACATGATGGAATCCATGGCACAGACAGGAAAAGGGTGAGGTCAGTAGGAGCAAAATAAACTGACACACAGCATGTTTGATATAGGGCTGAAGAGGGGACTATATGGACATGGTAGGGTGAAGAATCCCTGTTGTATCTTGACCTGAAATTTAAAATATTCAATCTAGTTACACGAGTTAAATGTTATAAAGGGGTACAATGTGTCTCCCAATGTCTGACACCCACAAACACCCTGAAAACCATTAGACCTCTGACAGGTTTATGGTCATCGATGTGGCATGTGGTTTATCAGGTGATCTTCTATCATGTGCTTTTCTATCGCTGAGAGTGACAATATAAAACACAGTGTTTATCATGTACAGTACATCTCAGTACTAAAAATGGTCTTCTTTTGCATGCAGTATTCAATAAAGAGGGGCAATGTATTCAAATTCTAAAACATTATAGGGCATCTTGGGTGTATTTCCACACAGTGTCTTATATACCCTATATCTATGAAGGTTATAGTATCAAGTAACCTGTACACAGTGTTCATATGCAGCAGAGGGGACACTTTAATACTGACATTAGATATATGGGAATCGTCAAGGGGGCGTGGGGCAAAGGGATATATTTGCATTTGATTGTTTAGAGAACAGAATAGAAACATGCTATGTGGTGTTTGCTTAGGCCCACAAATGCACATAGAATAACAGCAGATGACCCAGTTATCTAAGGACACTGGATTTTATAGACAGAAAGATTTTACTGAGCCTGCACCTCACAGTGACAACCGCCACATGACTAAAGAGATATATAGGATTAATGCCAAGTAGACTGTGCACAAAAGCTTCAACAGAACATTATTTCAAATGTCAGCGTTGTGTGCATGATTGTAAGACTTTGATATTTCTCAACTGTTGAATTTTCTCTCCTTTATCACAACTCTGTTAGTACAGGATGACACGACACTATTTTGAAGAAATAGTCCGGCATACTTTACAATTTTTACCTGGAAAATCTTGGGTAGGTGACAGCTGTTAGGCTACAAACTGATAGAATGTGGCATGATTTTGTTGCAAATAATTTTAGCAAATAGCTAATAACTAGTGCTAGGCTTCTTAAGTGGAATTGCTGACTTTGAGTTGGAGAAAAAGCAATAGTTGCCAAAGACACTAACTTGTACACAAAGTCAAGTAGAACTTAAAAGTGAGCTATTCAAACAATTTGATTATGGCAAATGATTATGCAACAATAATTGCCTGGGTTTGAAACTTTTTTCAGTAAAATTGTCTCCGGGTTACCTCGGTGTCCGTGTCACCAGAATTGATTTAGAATAAATACTCAAGTTTACAACATTTTGCTTCAACATAGTGTCATTGTAGTTTAATATATGTCATAAATCATATGATGCCCATTTTAATGACATTTTTAATTACAAACTGTTTCTGTAAATAATTCAGTGCAACTTATATATAATCTAGCTTGTGTGCAATATGTCATACAACTTTTTTTCTGATGCCCTGATCTGTGAAATGTGACCTTGCGCTTGGATGTGTGAACTGTTACATGTACCGTACATTTTTTCATGGCTACAATGATACAGGCGGATTTTTGCAGTTAAAAACTATCATTACTACAATATCGGACCAGAGAACCTCACAATTGGTTGACTTCTATGCTTTGGTTTAGTCTGTCCATATTTTAAGTTTTGAAAAAGATGCAGATCAACCTGTCTGGGAGATTAATAGATTGTTCCTGTATTTACAGTATGTTTGTCACATTGTCAATTAATAAATCCACATTCTTATATTTTCAACTGAACCAGTGTTTAATGACCATTGTTTTATACAGCGTTTACAGTGTGTGAATGTAACTTTTTTCCTGTGCTCTTCTTTTTCCATTTCTGTTTTTCTTATAAGACCCTTTGGTGGTGTGCGTAGGCGCACCATGGCCCAGACCCTCCAGATGGCGATCCCAAACTTTGGCAACAATGTTTTAGAGTGTCTAAATGAGCAGCGGCTGCAGGGCCTCTACTGTGATGTCTCTGTGGTGGTCAAGGGCCACACCTTCAAGGTACTGATGTGCACAGTTTATATATTATGTACTGTGTGTACCGACCTGACTTGCATTTTATGGTGGTAACTTTAAGTATGGAGAATTATTAGTTCGGAAATTTCAAATATTTGTTATTCTGTTGAAATTTAAAACTTCAGTTGTGAAACAAATACTTAAGTAATTTAGTGTGAAGTGTCAGTGTATCCAGCCCTAAACTGATGAAAACATAATTTTCTAAAATGGCGCCCTTCATATCAGTGATTCCTTCATGAAGGCTTTAATATGTACTTATAGACCAAGATGTTCTAACCACTTGGGTTCTGATGTTCATTCATTTTTGGCACTAATGGGACACCTTACACTTCTGCTTTTAGGCTCACCGAGCTGTGCTGGCTGCTAGCAGTTCTTATTTCCGGGACCTTTTCAGCAGCAGCAGTGGTGCAGGTGGTGGCAGCAACGAGACAAGCTCGACTGTAGTGGAACTCCCACCGGCTGTGCAGCCACAAAGCTTCCAGCAGATCTTGTCTTTCTGCTACACAGGCAGGCTCAGCATGACAGTGGGGGACCAATTTCTTCTTATGTATACCGCAGGTTTCCTGCAGATCCAGCAGATTATGGAAAAAGGCACTGAATTTTTTCTCAAGGTAAACCAACCTGCAAAATTGTTACAAAATCTGACTAAATTTGACCCAAAACATTAAAGGTCTTGTGTTTTTTGCTTGTCTATTTCTTTGTTTGTCCACACTGAATAGCAAAGCCTTATTTTTAAATATAGTTCAAGAACTTTGGGCTTACTCTAGTCTAGTTCGTTACAGCAGAAGCACCGTGGTCAGTCTCTCTGGACTTTATTTTGGTGAGGAATGGTTGTGGTGAAAAACACTGGTAATGGCATAAAAAAAGATGGGTAAATCCAACTGAGTTTTGGATTTACTCATCATTTGATTGATTTGTGGTTTTGTATCACTGTTGTGATCTCTTTAAATTGACTATTTCTCTATTTCTGATGGAGAGGTACATTCTATTCAGAGGTTTCAGTTTGGGTAAAATTGAAAGGGTTCCTCTCCTGTGCATACGGACTTTGGCTTTTAATAACGAACACCTTAATAGTGAAATTATCTCAAATTGGGCAAAAGTGATGAGCTGAAAACTGAGCACGGTCACACAGCTCCACCAAAGGCATTGCAATGCAATTACAAATATAAACAGCAAATGCATACCACTGGCACATCAATGTGACATGTGTACTGACAGAATGTCAATCTTTTTTATTTATTTTTAGGTTTCCTCGCCCAGCTGTGACTCTCAGGGCCTCCATGCAGAAGAGGCCCCTCCATCTGAGCCCCAGAGCCCCGTAACGCAGACCAGTAACAGTGCTGCACGGCCTTCTTCCTGCCTGACGCCGCTACCTCTGGTATCACGTGTGAAGACGGAGCAGCCAGCAAGCCAGCCAGAAGCAGCCACTCCTTACTCTGTGGTCTGTACTCCTGTAGCCAAGCGACTGTGGGAGGGTGGCAGTTGCAGAGATGGAGGTGGAGGGGGCTCAGGAAGTGGAGGTGGGGCCAGGAAGGCAGCTCGTTATTCCCAGGATGCAGTGCGGGGCAGTGCCATCCAGAGCCCTGGAGCCCTTGGACTGGCCATGGGTATGGGCGCTAATGCAACAAGTCTGGCAGGAATGGTGGCCACTGGAGGGCCGAGTGGCAACTGCAGCACCAACGGGAGCTCTACAACCACTCTTGGCATGTCAGAGGGTGCAAGCCCAGGCACCCTGAGTACCTATGCCAGTGACTCCCCCATTAGCTACCATGATGATGAGGAGGAGGAAGAGGGGACAGAGGAATGTGCTGAAGAGCAGTACAGGCAAATCTGCAATATGTACACCATGTACAGCATGCTCAACATGGGAGCTGCAGGTAATACATATTAGTAACAGTGCTTTTAACCTCACTTGAGAAAAGAAGCCCCTGTCATTTGAGGGCAAAAATGTCCACATCAGAAGATGCCATAAAATATTTCATGTCAATCTTGTTGTCTTTCACATAGGCAATTAAAAAAAAAATAAAGATGCAGGAGGTGAAGTCAAGGGAAATAAATGCCATAAATTTAAAATGCAACCCTTGGATGTGCAGCTCTCGCCTCTTGGTCCAAATCAAGACTTAATGTGAATATAGATGATCTAAGGCAGTTTCAAGCAGCTGTGGAAAAACATTTACAAGCTTCAGTGTCAAGCCGCAGACTACAACAACAGTTGCATCCAAGGCGATAACAATTGGTAATTACAGCTGTCATTGGCATATTTCACACCCAGCTGTCTGAAAACACCTGAGATTAGCATCACAGAGTCCATTTTTTTTGCACCAGATCACTAAAAGTTGAATATTCTGAAAGTTAATTATAGAATTTGTGTCTACTGGTGCCAAGATTATAAAGCACTGCAGCATCAAGGCGTGATGAGGGATCATTTTTGTCAGTCTGTGATATATCAGTGATTACTTACTGCACTGATTTTGTTTCTTATTTTTTTGGGCCATGTTATGTTGTTACAGAACACCTTTGGCACCACTATAAGATTGTATTTATTCATATTGTTTCATTTTTGTGTTTAAATAAGGATATTTTTGTCCATAAGGAGCTGATTATTTTATTCTTGCGCCCCAGAGAAGCGAAGTGATTAAATGTATCTGTAAGAATAGAAGCAGTTGTTGTATGGTCCAAGATTTACGCCCACTTCCTCTAATCCCATATCTGATGTAGTTCTGGTTTTGAAAAGGCATTGTGCTCTACACTCATGAGGCCCGAACTATTGTTTCTTTGTGTAGAAGTGATGTGGTTTTTGTTCTAATTGTGCAGTTTTGTTTTTCTCCAGCTGCTGGCGAGCGTGTTGAGGCGCTACCGGACCACACAGAGACACGTGGTCGAATGCGAGGCCGTGATCTGACATGTCTACCTGCAGAACTCATTGCTCAGATTGGCAACCGCTGTCATCCCAAACTGTACGAGGAAGGAGACCCGGCTGAGAAATTGGAGTTAGTCTCAGGTACGTTAGTATGTTTATTGATCAAATAAACCTGTCCTTGCAAATGACACATGATTAGTTATTTCATGTTCATCTCAGTGATCACAAACACTTAGAGAAGTTAATCATATATGTGGTCTGTACAAGAAAAATACAACTGTTCAAGCTGCTTGTTCATATGCTACAGGAAAAGTTTATGCTATATAGACTAATCGAGATAAAGTCATTGGCAATTACTTCTATACAGAGAATGCTAAAAGACTGGGCTTGGCACTGGCATCCAGATTATGCAGCAGCACTGCACATGTGACTCAGTGTGTTTATGTCACAAAGATCCTGTGACTGTGTCTATGTTATCATAGCAGCAGGGTTACATACCTTACAATATATTGTGTGTGAGAAACTGAGAGGCGTGAATAAAGACAGACAAGGGAATTAATTCTATAAAGCCACCGGCAAGTCTAATAGGGGAAAGATGGAAAATTTTCCGAGCATACTGTCTTTAAAAAAGGAATGTTTATTTTCTACACTCATTACATTTTCTAAAGAGGGAGGAAAGGGAACAAAATTGCAATTTGCAAATATCAGAGTTTAAAACGTTGATATTGTGTTTTTGTGCAGAAGTCAAAGAAGGTCATTGAGACTTTTTGTGAAAAGTCTACAAGGTGCAATTATGGGAACCAAGGCAGATGATGGCTTATGCTGACCATACAGTAGAACACTGTGAGGAGACAGACTGAAGTCTGACCTACAGTGTAGCTTATATACGTACACTCCAGTCAAAATCTCAAGACCAGGCAAAAAATGACATCTGTATATTCAGTGCTGGTGGATTGTAATAACGTTGTAAGTAGAGCTTCAAAATGCAAAAACAAGAAACAGGAGCAAGAGACAAAAATAAAGAGTAGGCAATTTATTGAAAATAAAGAATAGTTCTTCCATACATCCTCTGATGCTTTTCCTTGGACACATCATCAGTGATAGTACCTGGGGTCACGGGGGGTTTC
>JAQQAE010011669.1:0-13509 GCA_029823295.1 Pseudamia nigra | reverse complement strand
AAGGCAGTTTTGGACATTTGTTTTATATGAGAACTGAAGGATAGATCCTGATCCATGATCACACCCAAATTCCTCACAACTGTACTATGGTCTACTGAAACGTTGTCTATCTTAAGGAAGGCATTAGGGAGGGTACTCCTTAGAAGTCCTGCCACTGTAAAATGTTTCAACTTGTAATATTGTTACTGGACCTCAATATAATAATGGAATCCTTGTGGTATAATGATGAGCTGTGAAATTTAAAATCCATCAATCAGTTTTGAAGTTGACCGACCATGACTTTGACCTTTTCTTTGAAGGTCACAGCATATTTGGAATCAGTAACCCAGGGGTATATGACATTTTTAATCTCACTACATACAGTAGCTAAGAATGTATGTCGGTCAGGTTGCAATAATTTCAGAACCTCCTGATCTTCAACGATGATGTTGAGATCATTTGACAAGCAAGAGGTGCTCTGGAGTCTAATTGCAATTATCTAATTGATATGCAAATTAGAAGATTGTTGCCATAGTAACCCTTCTGCCTACCCTGACTACCCATGTGCCAAGTTGGATTAGTTTGTGTCCAGGGACTTTAGACATACAAAGCAAAATGTTCAGATGGACATATGTACAAATGGAGGTCTCCATTCTATACCTCACCCCCTGCATTCCTGTGGGTGCGGAATAATAATGTTTAATTTTTTAAATAAATTTTTGCTGATACTGTTAGAAAAGTACACATGGTCTTCATCAATTTTTAGTTCTTTCTTTTTTATTTTCTTGGGTTTCCATTGGTTCTTAAATCATCTAAAATCCAATCTTAATTGCAGATTGCCTGATGAAATCTTAAGAATTTGTTTCAAATGCAAGGTATTGTAAGAAAATCCCCAAATGGGGAAACATGGGCATAAAGGCCTTAGGGTTACCTGGACAGTTAGAAAAGCATAAATATGCTCTAGAAGTATGCTTCTTTTAAAATGAGACATCCTCTCTGCCTTCACTAAATCTTTTGTGACGTTCAAACACATGCATGTGCCATGTAGTGTTCCCCATACACATTAGTTCACGGGCAATAACATTCAGCTGCTGTTTTGTCCAGTTTCACCAAAAATTTCACCAAGTTAATGCATTGTTCAATTCCAACACCATAGCAAAAATGTGCACTTCATTCACTATCTAGCAGTGGAGTAAAGACGCCACTTATTGGAAACTTACAACATTTGTGTATGATACCCAAACTTTAATATATAACACTCAGGGTGACTGTGAACCACATGGTTTTATCATCATAGGTCTCATTATTTAATAGCCATGCATTGTATTTTCACCTGAATCACTCAGAGAACACAGACCTCCACCAAGGCAGCTCAGGCTCTCTTCATAGTGAAAACCTACCATTATCATTCGAACCTTTGCTCATTTCTCCCATAATGTAATTGCACCAAAAGCAATATTCTTGAATTTATTTTACCCTCATTATTGGATTTTTTGACCACAAAAACCCACCATTAGCATTTGAAATTGCATATATATTATTATTAGTGCAGTAGTTATTCACCAAAACTACTTCTAAAATGGTGGTTTTTCTTCTGGATCTAGATCAGTAAATATTGAAGATACATCAAATCCGAATCAGCAGACTTGCCATGAAAATTTGATGCCAGTTGCATGTCTGTAGCTTTATTTGCTACCTTACAGTAGCTATTTTTCCTCAATGCTTGTATGTATAAGCATTCTGAATTACTATATCTGGAATATTGCTCATATCAGAAACCACTTTGTAGTTTGATAGAAACTATTATGGGGTCTGTTTGTTTTTTTGCAAAATTTTTTGGATGTGACTTATAGCGCTATAAGGACAAATGCTGAATTTGGGGGGGGGGGGGTGTTAAATGCCAAGCTACAGCTAGTATTCAGTATACAGAGAGTAAACCCAAAAGCCTGACTGGGCTCACGAACTGGGATCTGAGTAGGCAGCATTCTTCCTCGGGTGGTCGGAGTGGGTGGACAGAGGAGAGAAAAGCTACTTTGGATGAACAACTAACCTGGTCTAGCTGTATCACTACGTTTACTGGTAAAACAGGTAGCGCTGTGTCCGTTATCAAGATGTGTTGTAACTACAGGTGAATTTGACAAACGATTCAATTAGAACAGTCATTCGCGCATTAATCTTATCTCACATTAATTTCTTGTTAGTAGTGTAGTTCAGTGCGTGCAAAAAAGATTTACAAAAACTGCAATTGATGCAAAATAAAGATGCATGTCTTGCTCTGCATTTCTCTCCCAGAACCAGCACTGATTCTGTGCTTGACAGTTGATGGAAAGTTCAAGGTATGTTAATGTTTTTTTGGGTGTGAATGGATCCCAGGAAGAATAGGAGACACCTGTGGATGTCAGTAGTGGGGATTCTATTCTGCAAATAAACAAGAGGAACATAGAAAAAGAGCAACATGCAAAAGACATGGACAAAGCACTGGACAGGGCTTTGACTTTTTAACCCTATAACTGGCACAGTAAGAAATAAAGCTTGAAAAAAAAATTAATGGTAGAATTGTGCTTTTCAGTTTTGATCACATATGTTAGGGACATTAGTTCATGGTTGACTTGCTTGTTTAGGACAACATTACGCAAGAACTAACAGTCACAGGGACCACAGACGGGCTGTGTATTTTCACACTTATTTTTGAAATAGTTCCATTAGGGGCCTAGAACATGGATGATTTTTTTTTCAAATCAAAGTCTCATTTTATTTAATTGTCTGAACAGTAGGTTTATGCAAATCAATCTTCAACTTTTTCACAATTTTTAAACATGAATAATCAATATGTACTTTATTAACTGAGGGGAAGAGGACAAACAGCCAAAAATGGATTTTACTTAGGTTCGACAGGATCAATTCAATCCCACAGAAAGGTCAACTGCTTGGTTACGATGCCAGTTAAAGGGTTAAAGTATATCAAACATCTTTGTCTCGGGCCTGCCAACTTAAATGGTTCACATTTTCACCCACGTCTGCCCTTGCATAGCTACATCACAGGTAAATGGGAAACATCCTGTCTGATAAACGTCCAGTGTGAGTGAAACCTGCTTTAAAGTGGTTACTAACCTGAAAAAACACAACTTCCCAACTTCCAAACATCCAAACACACCCTCCTCCTTAAAGAACTTCAATCCATAACTGTCTGTAAAAAACATGCGCTCGAAATATTACCAACTCTATCAACACATGCATGCTGACTCAACATTGCTGAAATATGATGCTCCCTCCATCTCCCTCCCTCCCTCTTTTTCTTCCCCCATCTTTGCAAGGCTGCAATAGAAATCCCTCCTCTGTATCTATGGGAATACAGGAGCGCTGTGTGTCCTCTACCCCCCCTTCTACCCACCACCCTCTGCATATAAGGGAATGCTGGCTATGCCCCCCCATCTCCTCCTCTACCTCCTCCTCCAACACACACACACACACACACACACACACACCACATAGTCTGCTCCCTTCACTTTCAGTCTGACACACTCTCTCAGGACTCCCCTGCGAGCCAGCAAGGCAGGTAGGTAGGTAAACTCAGCACTGGATCAGAGGAAATGAGTGCGTGCTGATGTGTGTGGTGTGTGTTGATGTGTGTGGTGTGTGTGCTGCTGCTGCATCGCTGAGCTACAGAGACTGGAGGCGAGGAGGAGGAGAGCTGGAGCGTTTGTCCTTGAGACTGACTGACTGACTGACTGCAGCTGTAGAGCGGAGCAGCGAACCAGCCAGTGGCTGAAACTGACAGTGAGTATTGAGAAAAGCTTGGAGATGAGCAAACAGGGGTAAGAGTAGACGCCGGGGGGCTGTTTTAACTGCAGCAAATGAGCTGATGGGGGTTTTGTTCTGTCTGCTTAGAAACAGTCCAGTGTGGGGTTTGAATGCACGAGGTGTGTGTGTGTGTGTGTGTGCAGTATGTGTGTGTTTGACCAGGTGATGTGCTGAAGATCCCAGGTGAACTCGTCTCCCAGGCTTTCATCCAGACTTTGTAAGCACTTCGGCAGTTGTTCAGCTTTTCAGTGAGTCTGCAGCGACGTCCACTCTGTGTCTTCTTTTTGTGTGTGTGTGTGTGTGTGTGTGCGGACATTAGAAAGATGTCAGTAAACATAACATCACATCTGTCCAGTTCTCTCCTCTCTCCTCCTCCTCCTCCTCACTGCTCCTGTTGACAGATCGATACTTAAGCATCTCTGATTGGAAGTCATCATTTACGGTGAGCACCCCCAAGCCCCCACCCCCCTCTCCAAAGCGGGTCATTATCATGTGTAATCTGGCAGAAAATTACATTTTGACTGGTGTACCTTGGCGTGGTCAGAAATCACTGTACTGTGTTAAAAAGGGTAAATGGCTATGGACTGATCTGTGGATTTCTGCAAGGAGACTCCCCTCATACTCCCCTTATCATTCCTTTCTCAAGCTTGGAGACGGCTGGGGGGTCTTCACAGCTATGAATACAAGGGTTGGGACAGTATCACATTTTGTTTCCCGGATGCGTCTGAAACATAAATGTAGATTTCAGAAGGTTTGTTGCTCTTAATCATCATCAGATGCTTTTTTTTTAACTAGTAGTTTGTAAATTTAAATAAAGGGGAACTTCTGCTCTCTGTAAATAATGATGTATGTTAATTCTGACTATTTTATTTGTAACATTTTTGATTAATTTGTTCATTTTGGTTCATTCCATTGATTATACGGTGCATTTGTTTTCATTTTGTCCAGTATTCTTTGTTTATTTTCATAATTTTTAAAATTTTTGCTCATATTGCTTGATTTATTTTTATTTAGTGTTCTGAATAACAGCAATGAGTTCAATCTGTTTTGGTCATTTTCTTCATTATTGTTTTTGAAACATTTTTTTTGCTATATTTACATTTATCTATTTTAATATTTTCTCACGTTTAGTTGATTTTCCTGAATGTTTTCTTAATTTTGGTACTATGTGTGTTATTATTCATCAAATAAATCAAAATGAACCAAATCATGATGGAAGGGTTTTTTCTGTTGCAATTTTTTATATTTACTTATTTGTTAATTTGAGTATTTTGTTAAATTTGGTCCTTTTTGTTTATTTGTTTATTTTGTTCAGTTGTATTATTTCTTATTAGTTTGTTAATCTTTGTTAGTTTGTTCTATTCTGTTCAGCTCATGCCACATTATGATCATTTTAGTCAATTTTATTGATTATTTGGTTTATTATTAGTCATTTTGTGCATTGATTCATTATTTTGTGCAAATTTTCCTGATTATTTTGTTCATGCTTTTGCACACTTTCATCATTATTTTTTTGTTTTTTTCCCTGACTATTTAATTTCATTTTTTAAATTGCTTGTTCACTTTTATTGAATTCAGTGCATTATTTTGTTTATTTTGTTGATTTAGGGTTTATTCTGCTCACTTTTCTGCTAGTGTTGTGACTTACAGCATATTAACAAAATAAGTTCAGTCTGTTTAATTAATTTTCTTAAATTTCTTTTTCAGATAATTTGTGTGTTTGAGTTTTTTTTCAAACTATTTATTATGTTCAGTTTATGCATTACTTTTGTTGATTTTTAGTCATTTGTTCACTTTCTTAATTTGTGAATTTTTTATTTTTTTATTTTTATTGATTTTCCTTTTTTATTAATGGACTTGATTAATGCACTTGATTTTCTTGTACAATTTTATCTCGTTTATAATTTTTTTGTGCTTGTTTTGCTTGTTTTTGATTATTGTTGTGACTGCTACAAACCCAATAAATTCAATCCCTTTGCCATTTTTTATTCTTTTTTTTTTGTTAAATTTCTTGATTTTTTTTTCATTATTTACTTTTGGTTCATTTTATGCATGATCCTGTGTGTTTTTGTTTTAATTTTTTTTGTTCATTTACGTGATTGTTTTATTCATTATTTTTCACTTTGTGTATGACTTTGTTGATTTTGAGCTTCTTTCAATTTAATGCTGAACACCTGTATACACACAAAATCTATGTTATTATACATATTATTATCTTTTACATTTAAAGAGTTAAATATGTGAAAGTAGTATGATATATGACCAACTGTAGTAAGAAATGTAGACATTATGTATGTATATTATGCCAGCTTATAATGAGTTTTTGGTCCCGTTTGTTATGTTCATAAACGGATGCAGAAAAGGCACAAGTTGGTGCATTTTTTGAAATTATTTATTTTGTTCATTTTTGTGTGTTTTATAATTTCATTTTCCCCCTATTTTTAGTTACTTTTTGTGATTATTTTATTAATTGTTATTTTATTCCATTTTAATTGATTTTTGCTAGATTATTTTGCCAATTTTAAAATTTTTGTTCATGTTGTGCTTTTTTGTTATTACTTGTTATTACCCCCCCCTATTTTTTTAGTTATTTTTCTTAATTTAAAAAAAAAATTATATGTCAGTTTTACATTTTACTTGTCAATGCTTTTGATTATATTGTTCTTTTTGTTCATATTGAGTTTTATTTTTAGTGACTTTTTGGTTCCATTTTATTCATCTCTGTCCATTTTGTTGATTATTCAGTTCTTTGTTTATTATGTTCATATACTTATGCAGAGAAGGCACAAATTGTTTCATTTTTAATATCATTTATTTAGTTAATATTTGTTATTTCTTGTTCATTTGTTGCACTATTTATTTTATTTCCACTTTTTTGGTTAATTTTCTTGAATATGTTGTTGATTTTTGTTTATTGTTTTCATTTTTTCATTGATTTTTCTTATTTTGTCAATGTTCTTGATTATTTTGTTCAAATGTTTTCATTTTTCTTCGTCTTTTGTGTGATTTTTAATGACCTCTTGGCCCTGTTTTATTGACTTATCTACACTTTATTGATTTTTTGGTTCCTTGTTTGTCATGTTCATAAATTGATGCAGAAAAGGTACAATTTTTTTTTAATTATTTGTTTTGTCCAATTTTATTACTTCTTGTTTATTTTATGCACAGTTGAATTATTTTTTCCCCTATTTTTAATTAATTTCTTGATTGATTGATTTATTTTTGGTTGATTTTTCATTTGTTATTGAATTTGCTTATTTTCTGGTCAAAGTTTTTGATTTTTTTTTCCATTTTTGTTCATGTTATGCATTTTTTGTTATTACTTGTTATTACCATTACCCCCCCCATTTTTTAGTTATTTTTCTTAATTATTTTTAATGATATGTCAGTTTTACTTTACATTTTACTTGTCAATGCTTTTGATTATATTGTTCTTTTTGTTCTTCTTGAGTTTTTTTAATGACTTTTTGGTTCCATATCATTCATTTCTGTGCGTTTTGTTGATTATTCAGTTATTTAGTTAATTTTTGTTATTTCTTGTTCATTTGTTGCAGTATTTATTTTGTTTCCACCTTTTTTGTTAATTTTTAAAAATGTGTTATTGATTTTTGTTTATTGTTTTCATTTTTTCATTTTTTTTGTTTTGTCAATGTTCTTGATTATTTTGTTCAAATGCTTTCATTTTTATTCATCTTTGTGATTTTTAATGACCTGTTGGTCCTGTTTTATTGATTTCTCTATGTTTTATTGATTTTTTGGCTTCTTGTTTGTCATGTTCATAAATTGATGCAGAAAAGGTATACAATTTTTCAAATTATTACTTTTGTTAAATTTTATTACTTCTTGTTTATTTTGTGCACAGTTGAATTATTTTTTCCCTTATTTTTAATTAATTGCC
Source organism: Pseudamia nigra (assembly GCA_029823295.1). NCBI lineage: Eukaryota > Metazoa > Chordata > Actinopteri > Kurtiformes > Apogonidae > Pseudamia > Pseudamia nigra. The sequence continues at coordinate 5,831 of JAQQAE010011669.1, read as the reverse complement.
TTGATAGTTTGATTTATTATTGGTTGATTTTTCACTTGTTATTGATTTTACTTATTTTCTGGTCAGTGTTTTTTTTTCCCATTTTTGTTCATGTTGTAAATTTTTTTTACTTGTTATTACCATTTCCCCTCCTATTTTTAGTTATTTTTCTTAATTATTTTCTTAATTATGTCAGTTTTACATTTTTCTTCTTCCTCATTTTTTTTTCTTTTTTTCATTTTTGTTCATCTTGTGCTTATTTTTAATGACTTTTTGGTTCCGTTTCATTAATTTCTGTCCATTTTCGTTATCATTTGGTTCCTTGTTTGTCATGTTCATAAACCGATCAGGAAAAGGCACAGATTGGTGCATTAACAGTTCGGCAGAAACAGAGCTGACAAAAAAGAGGAATCACAAAAACACATTAAGGAAAAAAAAACATTTGGAGTGTTGGAGAGAACGAGAGGAGGTTGATGAATCGTCTGGAGCGGGCAGAGTGTGGCGTCACGGCCCCCGAGGTGGGACACAGTGTCAGGTCGTGCAGCGCCAGACGTGAAATGAGACGAGCTCACCTGTGGAGCTGCTGACAGGTCGCGTTAGGCCAGGTTAATGAGACACGCCTCCACGGATGGATCAAGGAAAAAGCCAGAAGGAGGAACGTGCAGAAAGCTGTGCAAGACTGTTTTTATTCAAGCCAACCTGACAGGATCGCAGCGTTGGAGTGTGTTTGCTTGCCTGTGCTGATTTGTTTAGAGTAGACATGCTGACAGTGAGCCATGGGGCTGAATTTGCCACCTGTGGAGATAAAAGTGATATGATGAGAGAGACCGTGTGTGTTTTACTGTGTGTGAGGGTAAATGAACGTGTGGAATAGCTCCTGACATCAGCACGAGGTGTGTGTGTGTGTGTGTGTGTGTGCTGACTCACAAGATTCAGTGTGTTTGAACCTGCATCTGATGTCGGTCTGGGAACGAGGTGCGTCGACACCTGTGCAGTTGAGAAAGAGGTTAACTGGTACAGAAAATGTGCCCAAACTGCAATGAAACAGTTCATTTTTTTTAAAGGAGTAGGTTTGAAAATGAACAAAATGCCCCCAAAATAGCAGCAAATCATCAAAAATAATTACAAAAAAATAAATGAATCAAGATTATTATGAAGCCAGTGACTAAAGTAATGAAAAGAATTCCCAAAATGTCCTAAAAAAATAGGAAATGAATAAAAAGATGAAAAATAGATGAAGAAAAAAGAACCATATTGTAAACGCAGTGAACAAAATAATATACAATGTGAATGAAAAAAATGAGCAAATGCCCATGCAATACATACAAAAATGAAGGAAAAAAATTAACAAAATAGTCAAGAAAATGAACAAAAATGGTCAAAATGAACAAAATATTTCCCCAAATTAACCAAAATTACACATAAATAATTATAGTTTTCCTGCTGCCCTACTGGAGTGGAACGTGTCCTGTTTGTTTGTCTGTCCGTCCTTTAAGTTAATGTAGGTTCACCAAATCTGGCGTACAGGTTGACCTTCAGCCAAGCACGTGGGACAAAAGGTCAAAGGTCAAAGTCACACAGGCATATAAAAGTTCTAACTCAATAACAAATAAAGCTAAGTTCCCCAAACATAGCATACAAGTTGACCTTGGGACTAGCACCTGTGACAAAAGTTCAAAGCTCAAGGTCACAATGTCATAAGTTCAAAATCAGCTCTGGTACATAGCGACTTCATGATCAGGATGATGGTCACCAAATTTGAACACAAAATAGAATAGGCATGGGTCTACACCTCTGTCAAATACAATTCTGGTTCATTATTTTACTGCAGTGGTTCAAAGCTAAAACTTTGTTATGTAGATGAAACTTTGTGAACAAACACAGTGTTGGCAGTATTTTGGTTTGGGCCTGTTTGGCTTTATCTGGGCCAGGACAGTTTGATATCACTGATGGAGCAGTGAATCCTGAACTAGTGAGTCCTAATAGAAAATGTCAAAATGTGTCTGTAAACTCACAAGACAACAATGAATCATGCACAAAAATAGTAATCCTAAGCACAAACGTTGTTCTACCGAAGTACAGACCTTAAGTTGAGTGAAATGTTCTGTGAGGACCAGATGTGACCAATTCATGAGAGAAAAGCCACCGTCTCAGAGTTGAAGGTGTTGTCTTTGGAGGAATGAGCTCAAACGTCTGCAGGCTGATGTACAGGATGGATCAACATTTACCAGAATCATTTATCTGCAGTTATTGCTGCATAATGGACTCAAACCAGGTACTGACAACAAAGGCTTGCTGATCACAGATTCATAGTACTGGATCATTGTCCTTAATACCGGTAAATAAATTACCAGCTAAAATAGTTTTGTTTAATTTCTTTAAATGGGTGCTTCTCATTAATTCCCCGGATTTGTGTCAAGATCTGATGATGTTTTAGGTCATATTTATACAGAAATACAGAAAGTTCAAAGGGGTTCACAAAGTTTCAAATGTCAAAATACTTTTGACTCACATCCAAAAATGGCTTGTATTTACATTAAAACAAAGTTAAGAAATTAAGCGTGAAATCAGTAAAATGAGCAAAGAATTAATGCAATATTCAAGAAAATGAACAACAAAAGAACAGCATCATACATGCATTACAGTAGTGACTCACTGGGGAGGAGCTCATGCTTTCAAGCTTGACTGTGACTTATTATGACCCGTGATGTCACAAATCATAAGAATTCGAAATGTCTTGTTTTTCCTGTTGTCCGTTTTGTTGTGTGGATTTCTCAGGGCTTATAGCACCGAACAAAGTCAAATTTTCACAAATTTTCTTCAGTCATTTTAGTTTATTTTGTCATTATATTGTTCATTTTTTGTGATTATTTTGTTCATTTTTATTTAGTTCATCTTCTTAATTATATTGGCCATTTTCCTTCATTTTGGGGATATTTTGTTCACTGCTTGTGATTATTTTGTTCATTTTCATTTATTTTGACCATTTTTTTCACTGTCTTGATTATTTTGTACATTTCTTTCTTCGTATTTGCTCTTGTGGGTATTTTGTTCACTTTTAGATCATGTGTTAGTTTTCTTGATTATTTTGTTCATTTTGTCGTCATGTCTTTTTGATTTTATGCTATATATTTCACTTTTGCTCACTTTGTTTAGTATTTTTGATCATTTTGCATGTTTTATTGATTTCCTCGATTCTTTGTTTTATTTTAGTCAAGGGGCCAGCGAGGCCAATGCGGAAGTAACTTTACGTTGTAATCCCACCGCTTGGCTGCTGGGAAACCGATTGTCTGGCTCCAAGAAGCTTTTTTCCCATAGAGATACATTGGACTTTTATCTGAAAATACTAAGCAAATAAATTATTTTCATGGGTCATCATGGTCTCAAACATTTTATTTGGACTCTTTAATAAGTAATGTGATGGTACATCTTTAACTTTTTGCTTCCTTATTAAGATATTTCAGCAAATAATCCGACAAATGACTGCCTTGCTGGGCTTTGATTGACATGTCGCTATAGCAGCAGCTCGCTATAGCGAAGTCGGACCGATTCAGAGCCTCGTATCTTCTATTTATTCAATATGTTCATAGCTATACATGGGATACAATCAGCTACAGCTGTGGGTAAGTGTTTACACTAACAACACTGATATGACTTTGTTTGACACTGTATGGTGAAGTTTTACTGCATCAGTAAGGTAGCGGCTAACGTTAGCTCTCCCACGAGTCCCCTGGCATGAACGCTTCGTTAGTCCCGCTGCTGTTCGTCCAAATATGGTTACATCCTGGTTTTGGCTCCAAAATGCTGTCCAGGAAGTGACAAGTCAATTGGCCTCATAACGGCCCTTCAGAAACTAATGTTTGACATCACGGTCACTTTGTCCATAGTATATACAGTCTATGATTTCAGTACATTTTGTGGTTATATTGTTAATTTATATTCATTTTGAACATTATTTTATTCTGCTTCTTGATTATACTGTTCATTTTTGTCATTTTTCTTCATTTTGTGGCTATTTTGATCAATTCATGTGATTATTTTGTCATTTTCATTCATTTTGACCATCATTTGTCAGTAATCAATGTCTTGATTAATTTGTACATTTCTCTATTTGCTCCTGTGGATATTTTGTTGACTTTTCGCTCATTTTTTTCCATTTTGTCATTGCTCCTTTTTGATTTCATCTTATGATTCCTTAGTAAATCTTATGTCAGTTTGTGACAGTATTGTTGTATATTTATCATTTTGTGCAAATTAAGAAAACAAGCTCCATGGCGTCTGTTCTGCACCCTAATTTTTGTGTGCAAAGAAGATGCCACATCTTTAATGGCTTTGGAATCCTGACGTGGTCAGTCAGGTTGAAGATGCTGTACAAATCCCTCCACGAGGGGGCAGTGCCACCAAGTTCTCAGGGAACACTGCACTGCCATTCTATTTTCAAATCTGCAAAAATGATTCTAATTTAGTTGTAATGAAATGCCTTCCTGTGCACGTATGTTTCCCAGCAGTGAGTCACTTCCTCGTCGGTGGGACCGCAGCGTCCAGAGATAAGTGAAAACCATTTGAAGAGCATTGACCCACTGAGAATAGCAGCAGCAGCAGCAGGTCCCAGTGGCTCTTAGTGACATTTCTATGGTTACAATGCTTTAAGCTGCTCCCAGGGGCTTTCTAAGGTTTCTGGTATGACACAGATTATGGACGTGTTATTCCTCAGTGTGTGTGTGTGTGTGTGTGTGTGTGTGGGTGTGTGGGTGTGTGTGTGACCTCTGATCCCTTTACAGTGTGCTACGGATCAATACATTGAAACTGATCCTCTTGGAAGTGCTCATCTGTCAGTCAGTCTGTCGTGGTATGTATCATTTCCCTACCATCCATCAGTTTAAACACATCAAACTGTAATGTTGGCGAAAAGAAGGAAAGGATTTGTCTATTTTTATACTTATCTGATTTTTTGGCGTTATCCGTCATCGTTCCACCCCATCAGTTTTCTTCCTTCCATTTCTCCCTACTGTAAATCATTGCAGCACTGTTTCCTGTCATCTTGCGCCATTGTCCTGAGTCAAAAACTCAGGAAACACAGATTTTTAATGTATTTTAGTGCATACATATACAAGATAATAACATGGATATGGACTGATTGCACTTTTTTAAAATTGTAATTTAACAATGTGAAATGAACACAAAAATGAGGGAGAATATAAAAATATTTAACAAATATGGAACAAGCTGATAAGAAAAATGAAAAAAAAATCCATAAAACAAACATACATGTGGAAAGTAATAAGGAATATGAAACTTAACAAAATAATAAACAAATTGAACAAAATGATCTGAAAAACAAATAAAAATACATGAAAGCAGTCAAGACAAACTACAAAAATGAAAAAAAGCTCACAAAACAAGCCAAACTGAAAATAAAATATAAACAATTAACAAAAAATTAGAGAATTAGTAAATAATATGAGCAAAAAGAAAATAAATATTTTAGGAGAAAGAACCAAATTATCTTCAGTCAATAAAATAATATACAAAAATGACAACATAATTAAAAATTATACACAAAATCATTGGAGAAGAACAAAATAATCAAGAAAACAAATAAAATACATAAAACAGTTAAGAAAATGTACAAAAATGAAAAAAGTGCACAAAACAAGTAAAAGTGAACATAAAATAAAGACGTAACAAACAATAAAAGAATTAGTAAAGAATATGAGCAAAAATAAAATAAAATTTTAGGAGAAAGAATGAAATTATCTTCAGTTAACAAACTAATATACACAACAAACAAAAGTGATGACAAAACAAGACAAAATCAGTGAAACGGAACAAAATACATGATCACAAACACA